>OX381708.1:82139507-82269582 GCA_947462335.1 Harmothoe impar
GTTTTCCTGATTGCTGCAGTAAAAATCTAAATCTTTGAATTCAATTGAATCGAATTGAATTGACCTGTATGTATATCAGTTGTTGACCATGGAGAGGCAGTGAGGAGCTCTAAGATATTGCGACCACCCCTGCAGGGGCCTGGTGGTATGTGCTGGTGTGTGTGGGGGGGGGGGGGGTAGTGGTGCAGATGTTATGTGGGGGTGGGGGGAGTAGTAGTGGTGGAGGTGGTGGTGGTGGTGGTGGTGTGTGTGGTGTGGTGTGTGTCTGGAGAGGGGGGTAGTGGTGGCGTAGATGCTGCAAAGCCAAACATAATTTTCTTATTTCAAGAAACTAAGATAAAAAAAAGAACTCGAATGAAAAAAATATTTTCTTTAAAACTAGTCGTTTGTCTGCCAGGCGAGTTTATTTATTTTATTTTATTGAAATGAGAAAATTATTTTTGGCTGTGTATGTGTGGGGGGGTGTAGTGGTGGTGTCCATACGTGTACATTAACTACAAGGACCACCATCAGCCAATGGCCAATTACAGCAGCTACAGGCACACGCTGATTGGCCGCTCTGTCACCGTAAGGCAGGCGGGGGGGATGTCCTTAAACCTTTAAGGACGGTATAGTTCCTTAACCCTTTAAGGACAGATGTCACTAAGAGATGACATTTGCCATCATGACACACCAATGCAGCGAGTAACTCGCCGGTGCTACATTGGTGCATCAAGCCGACCTTTCGGGAGTGTCTCAACCCCATAGGGTCAGCATGCTGGCACTGGCGAGTTACTCACCAGTGCTGTATTCATGCATCATGACGACCAAGGCATGATGCATTAATGCATTATGCCGTCCTTAACGGGTTAATGCATCATGCCCTTGGTCCTCGTGATGCATGAATACAGCACTGACGAGTAACTTTCCAGGGCTGCATTCCAGCATCATGCTGACCCTACGGGTTTGAGACCCTCTAGAAGGGTTGTCATGATATATCAATGCAGCACTGGTGAGTTACTCGCTGGGGCTACATTGATGTTGCATGAAATATGAGTAACCTTTGAGGGACATGCTTTCATTAAAAGGTTAAGAAAGAGAGAAAATGGAAAGAGGTGCGATGGGAAAGGTATTTCATACAGCATAAATCCTTTCCTCATGAAACCATACAAGATGCCCATATCATTTTTGTGGGTATGTTTGTAGTGTGTGTGTGTGCGTGGGGGGGGGGGGGGGGGTTGGGGTTTCCATACCCACTAGCTGACTAGGCCCCAATCGCTTCACCATGTCTCCAGTGGTCACCCTCCCCCCCACTCTCTCCTACACCTACGTCCCTCCCTTCCTACTCCCCTTCCCTCCCTGCCTTATTTCCGTCCCTGTTTATCTTGTTTTTATGATCCTCCTTCTTCCAATTTTCCCCTCCCCCTCCTTCCCTACACCCCTCCCCCTCCCCCTGTACCCCCTCCCACCCCCTGTACCCCCTCCCACCCCCCCCCCCCCACCACCCCCTCCCCCTCCCCCTGGACCGCCTCCCCATTGTAATGTCGTCCATGCTATCTATTGCCCAGAGGTGCTTTTAGCGCCCATGTCGATATTTATGGTCGTCAGATTGTACCAGGACACTTTTTACACCTTCCTCCTTCTCCCCCCCCCCCCGTGGGCGGCCCGACTACACATCTGGCCGGAGACCAATGTACAAAAAGCCGCTGGCGGCTGGTAGGGGGGGGGTGTGGATGGCCCGAGGTGGGCGGGCAGAGGAGGAGGGGAGAGGGTTTGAAAGGGTAACCCATGCAATATCCAAGAAAAGACTTCATGCAACGTTTCAGCGCTCCTTGTTATGGTCAAACGTTGTATAACGTTGAAAACATTATTTGGACGTTCAATATTTGTTAGCTGGGAAGGAAGGAGGAGTGGGAAAAGGGTGTGCAAATAGGGTGGGGAGGCAGGAAAGCCTGAGGTGTACAGGCATGTAACCAGGCAGGCAGACGGGGTAGAGAGAGGAGGATAGAAGGAGAAGAGGTATGACATGTACACCAAAAGCATATGGGACAGAGGGTGGAAAATGGGGAGAGAGCCCGCGGAAGAGAGACGGAGGGAGACAGCGAAGGTCAGGGAGGGATCGTGAAAAAAGAGGTTGAGGGGAAAAGAGGGCGTGAAGAATACGGAAGGAGACTGGTGTATAGAAAGGAGGCAGGAGGGTCAAAGTAAAGGGGGGAGAAAGGGAAGGGAAGGCAACCAGGGAGCTAGGGAGCTAGGAGACCAGGGAGCTAGGGAGCTAGGAGAAGGGCGTTAAAATGGCAGGGAGAAGGCCAGGCAGTGGTGGATAGAGGGGGGAACTTGTGTAGGAGTATGAAAACGGGGGGGGGGGGGTGATGTTTCCGACGCCTGTCGACAAATGTAAAAACCTCTGCGACCGGAAATGAGTAACACATTAGGGTTCCGGTTTTAGTGCGCCTGCACAGGCAGCTCTGACTGATGGGAAGAGGTGGGTGAGGGAATGGCGTGGTAGGTAGGTAGGTAGGTAGGTAGGTAGGTAGGTAGGTAGGTAGGTGGGTAGGTAGCAGGGGCAAGAGTGAAATAAGGTGTTAGGGATATTGCCGACTTAATAGTAGTGATGCCACTTTCCAAATGAAATGGGAATTATCCCTCTATCTCATTTAATAATGTCCTTTTTTTCCTGGAGATAAAAACTGTCTGAGGGCTAAAATGGGATCCGTGGAATCTGATTATTTCATTTAGACGTGGGCGCGTGTGTGAGGGAGCAAGCTAAAGGATTAACCCTTTGAAGGCCGCATATTGCTTTAATGCATTATATACCCCAGATTTCAAATGCAGACCTGGCGAGCTAATGCAGCATTCACACAAGCTCGCTGACCCTTCAGGAGTGTATCAACCCCATAAGGTCGGCATGATGGTTTGATGCAGCACTGGCGAGTTACTCGCCAGGGCTGCAGTGATGCATCATAACATAGGACATTAAAACACGGTGTGGCCCTCAAAGGTTTAAGGCTTACGGCCCGAGGCTTGTCTCCCATGTAATTGAATTTGAGCGGCGTATAGTATGTCAGACCCCCCACCCTCCCCTCAGGGGGTTAGGTAAGGGGGTTATCCCTTTAAGGACAGCAGTGTGCTATTATGTATTGTGACCATTTATTGTCATGATGCATGAATGTAATAGCATGTATCATTCCGACATCATGGGGTCGGAACGGATGGCATGATACATCAATGAAGCCCACGCGAGTAACTCAAGTATAATGACGACATGTGAACAGTACTCTGTGAGGCATGATGCCGCCCATAAAGGGCTTAACTATGTGTAGAGTCATGTTCAGAGTCTTGCCGCCAGGGGGTGAGTGGCGCTAGTCTACTGGATTGTGTATATGAGGGGGGTGGGGTGGGGGTAGAAAGCATGGACGGTATAAGAGGTATGGTTTCACTATAACATGACCTAGTTTAAAGCAAAACAATCGCCTTTAACTGGTACCGGTACTAACCCGTCTATATCTGCTCAACAATAACATAAAATGAAATTATTATCACAATAGCAATTTATATCAGGCAATATGATTTGAAATGCTTTGTCAGGATATATCACTCCAACTAATGATTGGTGACCTGATAAAGTCAATGCCAAAGATCATCAGGGCATACTAAGAGTGACCAAGCACACCCTAATCGTTACCAAACCTTCCCAAATAGCTGGCTCTCTCACCCCAAGCACATGTATATAAAACCATGCCCAGCAGTTTACCACTTCCTCCACCCCCCCCCCCGATGTCATGTCCTATCAGACATTACCAAGCCTATACTAAACAGCTTCAACATGCCAAACCTAACACCGTCCCCTCCCACTTCCATCCTCTACCTCCATACCTAACCCTTCACGGACGGCATGATGCCTTGATGCATCATATCCTTGGTCATCATGATGCATCAATGCAGCCCTTGCAAGTAACTCACTAGTGCTGCTTTCAAGCATCATGTCAACCATACCGGGTTGAGATTCTCCCGAAGGGTCGGCATGATGCACCAATGCAGCACCAGTGAGTCACTCACCGGGGCTGCATTGGTGCATCACGACGACAAATGTCATCTTTTAGCGACACACCGTCCTTAGAGGGTTGATCTAATCAGCAGCAAAACCCAGCAGACCCTGAGTGCTTCTTTTTGATGCCGCGCTAACACTGTTACAGGTAGGACGGCCAGGTAAGGCAATTACTGCACATCTCCCCCCCCCCCCCCCCACACCCTCAGACAAGTGAGAGTCATTGTCGCTAAAACTACCCTCGCCTGAGAGTCAGGCAGTGCCTAGTTTTAGCGACAATGACTCTCACTTTTCTGTGTGTACAGCCTCACGTGGGCTACTGGGTACGGGAGTGGTCATTTTTTAACAACAAGGGGGGAGGGGGTCAGTGGATTTTTTGTACGAGCAGGTCGAAAAACCTTTTTGGTCCCCCCCACGTGAGGGGTTGACATTCTTCCGGTCCCCCCTCAGGTCAGTTGAAATTGGGTGCGGCCGACTGCTTTGAGCTATAGTAACGCGCAGGCTTTTTCACTAAAAAGGGGTGCAATTTTTTTGGTCCCTCCTCAAGAGGGTTCCAAATTCTTTGTCCCACCTCTTTGAGGGGTCCAAATTCTTTCTGTCCCACCTCTTCGAGGGGTCCAAATTCTTTTGCCCCCCCCCCCAAGTCCACCAACTCCTCCCTGTTGTTAAAAAGTGACCTCTCCCTAAGGTGTTTATAAGGTGGGGGACATAGTAAGATCTGCTCCAACTGTGGGTCTTTATATACTCACCTTGAAGTGACGATTAAATTGTCGACAACTAGAACAGCTTTTATATCATTGTAACCTTAAGACAATTATCTGTCTATCCACATTATCCTAAGGGGGAGAAGGGACTGCTATAGAGGTATGCGCAAGGTAGCAGATTGTAGAAGTTGCGTCGTATAACAATCGTATTATACATTTTATAAGATGTGAAACTATTTAAACTCGCATTCAGTTGACTGTAAAGGAATACTCATCGAGCTGTATAAGTTCTTTTCCTTACAGTATAAATAAACGGGATAGTATATTTATACTTTCTCATACTCAAAAAAGATATACTGTAGTAGTATACGGAGTTGGGGCTTTCACCCAGGACCTGAACCATTGACATTGTAGCATGGGCCTGAACCATAGACTGTGATTAGTATATAGAGTCAGAGCTTTGAGGCAGGGCCTATGCTATGAACTATGTAGTAGTATATGGAGTTTGGAGATTTCATGCAGGCCCCGTACCATGGACTGTGTAGTAACATATGTATTTAGGGTTTTCACGCAGAGGCCGTACTATGGACTGTGTAGTAGTATATGAAGCTGGGAGTTTGACGCAGGGCCCTTTCCATAGACTGTCAAGTAGTATATTGAGTTGGGGCTTTCACCCAGGGCCTGAACCATAGACTAGTAGTACATGGAGTTGATGGTTAGACACAGGGCCGCCTCAGCTGTAACTACTTATAGATTGACTGTGTAGTAGCGCCTGATTCAAGAGCGTCATCGTGGTGGGTTCTGATTTAGGAGAGACCTGGGCCGTGTTCTTATCCAGACTGGGGATTCCCCTTTTAGTACTGGTCCATCCACCATCTACCACGCACGCAACTCCCTTCTCCTTCATCTCCTCCTTCCTTCCTCCCTCTTTCCCTACATCATTCCTTCCATCCTTCTCCCACCATTTATCGCTCCCTCACGTCTTCATTTCCACATATCTCCTCCCTCCTTCCTCCCTCCATCCCCCCCTCCTCTGCCTCTCTGCCTCCCTCTTCCTTCCTTCCTTCCTTCCTTCCTCCCTCCTACTCTACCTCTCTCTGCCGCCCCTCCTTCCCTCCCTCTTTTCTTCCCTCCCTCCTTCCCTCCCTCCTCCTTCCAAGCCCGGCTTCTCTCACGTCTACCTTTCTACATACTCTCCTTCATATTCCCTCGCCCTCCCATTAAACCCTCCCTTTCTATACCCGACCCTCTTAATTAATACACCCATCACCCCAACCCACATCCCAGCCAATCCAAACCCTCCTCTATCTACCCCCACCCCTACCACACATACACACACACACACACACGCACACACACACACACACACACGCACACACACACACACACACCCTGGCATGCTATCCTCTCCCCTCACCCCCCCCCCCCACTCACCCCCATCCTTCGCTGGTAGCAGCTGAAGCAGCACACCACAGGCTGGTGCCGCCCCAGGACCAGCGGCAGGACCTGCAGCAGCGCCACCTGGCGTGCTGCGGCCGTACCAGCACACCCTGGAGGAGGGGAGGGGTGGACGCACAGACAGACTGGAGGAGGGTGCGGGAGGAGGCACCAGGGCAGCACACACAGCTGTACAGCGTCTGTCTGCCTCCCGGTCCCTAGCAGCCCTCTGTGAGCTAACCACACCTTAACACAGGGACATTGGGACGCCTCTGTACGCGCATATACCTCTAAACAGGGGGATATTTGACACAGACAGGCAGAAGGAGGAGGCACCAGGGTAGAACACACAGGCGTCTGTCGGCCTCCTGGTGCCTACCAGCCCTCTGTGAGGAGCTGAGGTACATTCACACAGAGGACTAGTAGACGCACAGGACTAGTAGACGGCCGTGGAGCTGGTATTTGGGATACACAAACCCTGAGGAGCACACAGGCAGCTGTATGGGCACCAGTCTGCCTCCTGGTACCTACCAACCCTCTGTGAGGAGCTGAGGTACATTCACACAGAGGACTAGTAGACGCACAGGACTAGTAGACGGCCGTGGAGCTGGTATTTGGGATACACAAACCCTGAGGAGCACACACAGCTGTATGGGCATCAGTCTGTCTCCTGGTCGCTAGCTGTCCTCTGTGAGCTAAACATGACTTAACACAGGGACAGTGGGAAGCCCTGGAGAACCCCCTGTACGCTTAGCTACCTTTACAGAGGGTGATATTTGACACGGGCAAGCTCTGGAGGATGGACGCCGCTTGGAGGAGTAGTAACACTGTCTGTCTGTGTGTGTGTGTGGGAGAGCTGGAGACTTAGACGGTACACAGGGCCTCTAAAAGGAAGCCCTGGAGAATCCTCTGTACGCTTACCTACATTTGGCCCTAGAAGCCCATGGTGTTTGGAATAGAAAGCCCTGGAGGCGTGAACACTGCTGTGCATTACCTGACTAGCACTGTGGACCTAGATGAAGCAGTACACAGGCAGAGAGCTGGAGACCTATTCAGCGCACAGGGCTCTAGAAGGCCCATGGTATTTGGGATAGACAAGCCCTGGAGGCGTGGACACTGCAGTGTACTACCTGACTAAAGCACTGTGTCTGTACGTGAGAGCTGGGGACCTAGACGAGGCAGTCCCCACCTTCAACAGGGGGAGTATGTGTTACGGACAAGCTCTGGAGGACTAGCACCACAGCCTCTAGCTGGGAGGGTTGGAGACCTAGACAACACACAAGGCCATGTAAGGCCCATGGTGTTTGGACACCGCTGTGTACTACTGTACCTGACTATCACTGTACACAGGAGGGTATTACAGGTCCTTACAAACCCTACTGTATTTGAAATAGACAAGCCCTAAGGGGCTGTAGGATGGCCAGCTAGAACTGTGTCTGCCTCTGAGGGCTGGGGACCTAGAGACCATCTTTGACATGGACCAGCCTTGGAGGGGTACCCTGAGCAGTGGGATTACCGACTAGCATTGTGTCCGTCTCTGAGGGCCAGGATCTACACGGGGCAGCACGCGGAGGGGCATGGAGCCCTTCCTGTACGACCTAGAACCAGGTGTGACCCACAGCTACCACCGAGCTGCTGCTGGAGGCACCTTCATGTAGAAACGGCAGTAGGATGGCCCTAGACCCCTCTATTCGACATGGCCATTTCTTAAAATCGACATGGGACATGGACATGTAAGTGACATGGTACATGGATCATTTCTTAAATTCGACATGTGACATGGGCCTTAGTGACATGAGAAAATTATTGGAGAGTTAATCAAAATGCACCATTTCAAGTCTAGATATTCAAAATTTTCTTGGAACCCGGAGCTCAGGATCTTTAAATGCATCAGAGAGCACCATTTCAGTTGTAAAGATTCAAAAAATTCATGGTGGGGGCCTAATCAATAACATCTCTTAGTGACACTTCCGGTAGTGACATGGGTTTTTTCTTAGTGACATGTGACATGAGCCTTTCTTAAAATCGACATGCGACATGGGGACCCCCCATCAAGGGCCCCAGTAGGTCCTGTTAATGTAGTAAGGGCAGTAGCAGTGTGTTTGTGTGAACTGTCACTGTGTATACAGTAAGGGCGTGAAGGAGGTATGCTCTACCCTCTTGTTAAATGCACTGGGGTCTATTTGTTCCCCTGTGAAAACAACTGCCTGGAGGTACTGTCAGTACCTACATGGTGAGGGCCTAGTGCTACAGACTACATGTGTGTCTCTGAGATCTATAGGACCACCTGACTGTAAGAGGCACTGTCAGTACGTGAGGGCCTGGGGAGGGGGTGCTAGGCCTACATGCTGCAGTGATAAGCACTGCCAATATATGTATGTGTAAGGTGAGGGTCTGGTGCTACTGTGAGATCTATAGAACCATCTGACCGAGGAGGTACTGTTAGTAGGTGCATGGTGAGGGCCTGGGAGCTGGGAGCTGGGTGCTACATGCTGCACATGGGGGGAGGACGCACAGACAGAATGTCCAGACTCACTGGGTACTGGAGGAGGGAGGAGGGGCAGCAGCACACAGGGGGTGTGACTGAGGGCGTAGAGCCGAGGTACCAACACAGGGCCGTTTAAGTCCATCCTACAGAAATGTATTGGGAAGCCTCAGTCTAAGCACCTGTTATTCTTACTATAGACATCTGGGAGTATTAGCTATTCATACCAGAAATCCTGCCCATTCTACAGCACCACCAGTAGACGTAAAGCTTAATTCTGAGCACCTGAAATCGGGTACCAAAGACATTAGTGGGATTAATAGTTATTAGTCTGCTATTAGTAGGTTTGTATAGGAGCTGGATGACTGGGTCCCTGGAGATAGCTGGGGAGCCAGCGGTGAACAACAGGGGAATCTAAACACCTGTAGTCCTGTACCATAGACATGTGGGATCAGTAGCTATTTGTCTGCCACTATTACTCCTGTAGGGGAGCTGACGCCCGGGTCCCTGGAGGAATCTATGTTGAGGCTGTATAGACCTGAGTGGGGGTAGCAGGGGGTGTGACTAAGTGGTATTGTGCACAGGAGAATATCTAGATATAAACAGACACTGCCATTGGATAAGGCCTGTGTGTATGGAGGACTACAAAGACCCTGGAGGATGGGTCTCTGTGTGTGATGCTGTAGACGACAGGAGGCACTCCAGACACACACACACACACAGGAGTCTGATCCCTGAGGACGCCCCCCTGTGACTATGATCCAGACCATTATATAGACATGGATAGTCCAGGGAGGTATGGGCAGGGCCTACTACTACTAGAGCCCCTAAAGAGGCAGTATTAATGTATGGAGGTCCACCTACAGTAGAGTAATTGTGTCCTATCACCTGCTATGAGTGGAATCCGCTTCTAGACTGGCTATACAATGAAAATAGTATGTCATGCAATATACTAAGGTATAAGTTTAATTTACCTGAGGTTGTCTTGGGGTATTAAGTAACTTAAATCCCCTGCTAGGTTAACTTTAAGAGAAAACAGGGACCATTAAACTCCATTAGATCGCTTGTAACCTGGGATTTACGTGATATTACTGCACTGAAAACTCAGGCATATGTAAAACTAATCACTGTTGATTAGTTAAGGTAATCATAGCCAGTTGATTAGTTGAGGTAATCACCGTGAATACCAAAGTCATCATCTTGATTAGAATATTTGCCACTAGGGGGCTCTACTAGACAGTAATAGAACATGCAGTTCCTACTCTAGGATATATCTGGATTCATATCTATATCAACTCTAATTATAGAAACATATAAAATGATATATATGAAGAATATTGGCACATAAGGAACTCAAGTTATTTGCAAGTAAGATTTTTGCAAAATTATCAAGAGCATACACATGTGTACACATACACACCTCTTTTGTGCCTGAAACCATATCTACTAATGTAAGAATAAGCTGATGGTACTGTATTCACAAATATGCCTTATTAGGCTTGCTCTGAGGGCTAGAAGTGCTCTCAACCAGGGTATGATGACAAGATGAGGGGGTGATTATAAACTTATTAGGGATTGATATCTTGTTGTACAGAGAAATAAATTATATGAAATTAGTCATAGATTTCTTTTTTAGGGTTTTTAGTGTGGGGTTTTTAGTGTGGGGTTTAAAACATAAACCTGGATTCTCATGCAGTGAGTATAGCTCTATGCACATCCTCAAACAGAGGTTAGTTAACAGAGTGGATGGGCCCCACGTGGAGGCCTTCCTCCCATGGAGGAGCCTGTACGACCCAGAACACGGAACATGAAGGATTAGCGTCCTCCAGGGTCCCCGGGGAGTAGGGGTTAATGTGGGAGAGGGCAGCAGCTGATGTAGAGCCTGTCTGTGTGTGTGTGTGTGTGTGTGTGTGTGTGTGTGTATGTGTGGGTGTGTGTGTAGGGCCTGTCTTTGTGTGTGTGTGTGTGTGTGGTGTGTGTGTGTGTATGTGTGTGTGTGTGTGTGTAGGGCCTGTGTGTGTGTGTGAGCTTCTAGGGGCCTCTACACACATCCTGGAGGTAGCCACTCTGAGGTACAGGCCGACTGGGGGAGGTAGTCTCTGCGTGTGTGAACCAGCCACGGCCATCTACACAGCTCCTATAGAGTACTCAGTCTGAGGGGGTCAAACCTGTAGCAGAGACATCACTCTTCTAACACATACTTGGTTTTTAGACCCAGTTGCCCAGTAGATTATTATATACTATATGGCCGTATCCTACAGAGAGCGGTTTCCAGGCTTGTGTGGCATCATCTTAAGTTACAAAATGGTTCATTTAGACGCTCTGAGGGTCTCACATGTGTAGCGGAGGTTTCACTCTCCCAACACATTCTTAGTGTAGACTTAGACCCAGTTGCACCAATCATCATGCATATACTAGATGGCCGCATTCTACAGAGAAGTTTCCAACTCATGTGGTGTCACCTTTGGTTCACCTGAAGGCCTAGATTCACAAGAGACTGCTTTAGAAGGGAATGTGCGACGGTGCCTGTACGACTGCATGCTTCTCTAATACAATATAGGAGAGGTGCACTGTGGAGATAGAAGAGGGCTGTGTGCGTGCCAACCTAGTCTATTCTGCATCTGAAGGACCCGGTATGTGACTCTATACAGAGGAGGCAGCGGACGCCCTAGGAGTGTGTCTTTGAGCTTACTGCCAACAGTCTCTACCTTTGTAGCCTCAGCACAGACATATACAGAGGTGGTATTCATCCGCCGTAAGGGACTATTTGATACAGGAAGGACCACCAGCAGAGAGGTATCTGTAGGTGGTGGTGGGGCTGGCAGAGCACACTCAGGAGTTGTTGTGTGTTACTCCTGTACCTACTGTACCTGTTATATGTTATCTGGGTGCCAGTAGGACAGCCACTGCCTCTGGTGGTACTTTCACGAACTACTGCTATTGGAGAGGTGCTAGACTGGGGACCCCTAGAGAGCGAAATGCAGATGTGAACAGAACCTATGCTTGGACACTTCCTGTGAACAGAACATATGTTTGGACACTTCCTCTGAACAGAATATGAGCAATGTACAAGTGAGCAATATAGACGTAAGGAATTAGCTCCAAGCACCATCACTGAGGGCTTTTATTAACAGACCATGTTCATGGACGCCTCTGTTAACAGACTGTATGCTTGGAGAACGCTGCACGACTGAGCATTATGGACAGAACAGTTTAGCTCCAAGCACCGTCACTGAGGACATCTGTTAACAGAGTATGTGGTTGGAGAGTTACTGAGGACCTCTGTGGATGACGGCCATTGTAGGGGGCCCTCTGTGGGTGTGACAGGAAGGTCACGTGGAGGTCACGTGGGGGTCAGGATGACAGGCAGAGAGTCACCATATAGACTTACTGAGCCACAGGGCCCTGTCAACCTCACTGTCAATAGGATGTCTCAGGTAATATAACCTGATCCACAGGCCTGGACAACGGCCCCCCAGAGGATATCAGGTGTAAACAGATAGCAAAGAAGGCACCTGGATCTACAATGTACTCATATAACCTGAATGTATAGATACACTGGGAATGAAGACTAGATGAATATGTACCCATGACTTCAACTAAACATACACACACCCTGATACCCACACAAGGGAGAAACCTCTCTTGTGTTACCTTAATGAAGCAAACCGAGCTACAGCTTACACAGGGTTCAGACTGTTGAAGCCCGACATATCAAGGACCCCAGTGCATGTAGGACACCTGTACTGGCTATAACCTTGTTTCTACTTTATAGAGTGCAAATAGAGCAAGTACCCCCTGAGGATATGAGGGTATAAAGGTGGCAGATATAAGGTACTCAGAAGCAGTGAGGGAGCTGTAGAGGGCAGTTTCTGTAGGCTATGCACTACTTCAGTACCAATAGGACATGTATACAGCATAACAGCAACCTCAACATATAGACACTGAAAATAGAAAACACTGAAAATAATTAAATGAAACAAGCGTACCTATAAGTAGGTAGTATAGACATTGGCGACTAGCAGCAGACAATAGTCTGAGTACTGAAACTAGAACAGGAGCCTCCAGAGATGTAAGGATATATATACAAGTGGTGGACATAAGGGATAGAGGGGATGTGATGATATATACTGATGCTGTACCGATAGTCCATGTATACCGGATAGCAGCTACCGGACCAGCCGGCCGGCCTGTAGTATAGACCAGCCAACTAGCGGTATACACTGATATTCCTAGGCTCCCTACACGCCCAACCTCTCAGTCACTAGTGCCTAACCTAGCTAGTCATTTTTTGGCTCCCTATACGACCAACCTAGATTAGTTATTATCGTCAGGTTGGTCAGTACTGACCAACCCACCTTAGTCTTTTTAGTTCCAGGGGGAGCCACTGAGTGGTCATCACAGGTGGCCCCAACTAGTGGTATACAAATACAACACACCAATGATGGACCTAGGTTAGCCACTGCTGACTGACCCCTTGGTCACTTTTGAATATAACTTTGCCATTGTGACTAACACTCATATGACCAACCTGGGTTAGTCTGTACTGACTAACCCTTTCAACCTATGGATTTTCAGTGTAGAAGAGCCAGCTAGCAGTAGTAGTGGCGGCAAATTGGATTAAGTGCAGGCCCTGCTACTGGTGCTGCCCCTACCGGACAGGTCTACAACCACACCAGCAGTATAGAGGCCAGCAGTGGAGGTACTGGTATATACAGCCTCTGAGGGCCGCTAATGCTGATCTACTGAAGGGATAAACTACCCTGTATCAGACCAGTAAGGACTGGGGATTAAGCCCATAAACCCACAGCGCCCTTATATAGAGGGCTGAGTACCTGTTCTGGCTCCACTCCGACTGTCGCTGGAGGGGTACCGAGATTTGTACCTTTAAACCCCCAGCGCACTTATATATAGGGCTGAGTACCTGTCCTGGCTCCACTCCAACCGTCGCTGGAGGGGTACCGAGATCTGGGCCCTTAAACGATAAAACCAAGTCAACGCAGGAGAGCCCACTGGATGTATCTAAAGCAGCTACAGCAAGAGGCTAGTGGTGTAGGGGTTAAATAGTAAGTCTCTCTCCTGCCCTTAAATATCCCTGTAACAACTCAGATTATGGAGAGACACCCTAGATACACCTAAAGTTTCTGTGGATACAGGCAAGTAGTAGAAGGGTTGAGGATCAAGTCCACCCTTAATGCAATAAAAGAAAAGTATCCACCCAGTCTAAAGAGTGACACCCATAGCAGCTACAGCAAGTAGTGTAGGAATTAAGGAGTACCTTTGCCCAGGGTTAAGCTCGGGGATAGCCTTAAATAACAGTCTAAGGAGAGCATCCCTGGATGCATATCGACCCCTGTAAGTAGTATTGGAAATAGAGACTATCTGTGTACATATACCTGGACTATCGACATAAAGTGGCGCCAGGAGGAGCCACTCTCTGTGTGTGTAAGTGGCCACAGGAGACGCAGGTGCCGATCTGACTGTACGCTGACCTGGTAGGGGCAGGAGTACATGGATATAGAGCACCTAGGGGTTACCGAGGCGCCCCCACTTTCAGTCAGGCTGCAGAGTGAAGAACCTTAGGTTCTGCATACACCCAGAAGAGGGGGTTACTCTTCGGGGGTTCAGTCAGTACTGAGTCTAGAGGCGTCCGCCTACCATTACCTGATTGAACTTCTAACCCCCAAACATGGATGCGCCCATGGCCTAACCCCTAGGAGCCCTATATGTCGTCAGGATTAACATTGTATGTTGCTGTAGGAGTCTGGGCAGCTGCTGAGGGGGAGACATGTTATGCTGTTAGTAGCAGAGGTAGACGCATTGGGGATAAGTGTGCAACTGGAGGTGGGATTTTTAACATGTGATTGCTACCTTCTGCCTAGGTGACAAGGCATTGTGAAACTACTATTGCTCAACTACAATTTCTCAGATCTCCTTTTCCAGCCTTCATTGAAGGATTACTATTGGTCATCCTTGTCTGGCTGGAGGATACATGTATAGACATGACAGCTGACCTGGAAGCTTGACCTAAAGTGAAGGCCTTTGGGCTGTTGAGGTATTTACGATAACTTTTATCTATTTGAGGAGATATATCAGTTCCATTGTGAAAGTGTACTGGCCCTTTTATCCAGTGAAGCGATGTGAATTGCTGTGTGCATATCCTCCGTGTCCAGCTGCATGGACATTTCTCTATACTACGTACGACGTATACTGTGTAGGTGTATGGTTGTCACCTAACACTACAGACACTTGGACTAACTGGACATACCTATGTGCATGGATTTACGTGGATGTTAACAGTAAGTAACATGTTTCTATTCAAAATCTCATGGATGTCCTTACCCAAAATATGTCCATGGAATATGAATACAGGGAACTTTGATTATCATTAATTGTTAAATGACATCATTATGCCTCAATGTGTGATGCTGATTTGTCATTTACTGTAAACGTAGATATTTTCGCTGGTATAAATTTTCGCAGATTTGCTCATAAATGCAATTTCGCTGGTATTTAAATTCGCGATTTTTGAAAGGTGGTAGGTACAGAACTATGTTGGATAAATTTTCGCTCTGTACATATTTTCGCAGATTTTAAAACCCGCGAAATCCGCGAAAATATGTACAGCGCAAAATATAATACGTTTACAGTAACCCCCACAGGGTGACCATAATTAACGTAATGATCATGACTCTCTATGTATTTCTCCTTGGTTTATATTACAGATGTGTAAACTATGGGTACATGTAAACTAGGTCCCAATAGATCAGTCAGGTACATGGCCCATATGTTAAAGCTTGACCGTAATGGTTGAAGTGAGGCCAAAAGCACTTTTAGATATAGTTCAGTTTTCATTCACAAGAGGGCTCTTAAGGGCTGGGTGCTCAGCTCTTACACACACTAAATAAGGTGAATATGATGTAGCTGGACAATGCTCATGGTCCCCTGTCCAAACACTGCTGCCCTCTGGTGGAATTGTCATTTTAGTTCATATATGGAAAACGCTGAACTTATTCCCTGATGGCCCAGCTTTAAGTTTTGGGTAGTTATATGTACATCAGTTAAAGGCAAAACGCTTGCTGCCTCTGCAGTAGCAGCCAGAGCTGGGCGAGGGCCGGCACTCTGGGCTTAAATAGCAGTTGGGGTCTAAGTGCCAATTGAGTAGATAAACCAACTCTATATGCAGCAAGACAGGGTGACTTTTTAAAAATAAAGTTGTGCCTACGTTGGTTTTAGCAGAATCTTCACAACATTGTTTGTAATGGCTAAGTTTGCAAATGTCTTGTATCAGGAGACTCACGGGACAATTCTCTTTCAAACAGTGTACATTAGAATGCAGGATTCTGAGATTATATCATGAATTTGTAGGTCACAATGACAAAATTGATCAGAAACTTTATCAACAACTTTTCTGAAAAGTCACCCTTTCTTGATGCATAGATCTATAGGGTACATACCAATAACCACCCCCTGAGCAGCTCACTCTGGGTCATCCGGGTACACACTGAGCTGCTCCCCCGGGGGAGGTATCTCAGCTCCAACTATACCCAGACGTGTGGTCATGATTTGGAGGGATATGGCTCATTTTGCAGGCCCTTGGGAGGGGAGAGGTGTCCACCTATATGGGTACATTATTTTCAGAACCACCTCTGTTATGGTACTCAGTATGTGCATAGATGATAATCAAGAGAGAGGAATTAACTGAACCCCTCCCCCACATACTTTACTTAGAATAATATATACATCCAATGCTATTCATTCTACTATTGCCTCGATAGAGGTACCTACTGCCTCAACCTAGGCCTACATAGACATAAGACAGTGTTATGTGTCGTTATACAATGCACCAATATGGGTAGATTTTACACTGACATGGGTCAATTTCTAAGAAATCAGCATACTCCTATATGGGTCAGATGTCCAGGCCCATGACTACACATCCGGGTAACAATAATTTAAGATCCCTCCCTGGAGGGTGTTTTTCCCCATTGGTCCAATACGGAACCAATATGGACACAAAATACGGACCGTATACGGGACCCGTATTGGGAGGCCCAAAAACAGTCTTTTTCCCCCCTCCGTATCACGACCGTATGTGCATACGGGATTGGCATAAATTCTGCTGCATATGGGTTACCAATGCGGGACTCACCTGTCCTAATTGTAAAAATGTACAAAAACCAGTCTACATTCCAGGAAACCCCTAGGGAATTCCCTCTGTGACGTCATAATATAGAGACACATACGGGGGTAGGCTGGAAAGGGTCCGCATTCTGTTTTGGATGCTAGGGAATGGAGAGGGGAGGTCGGGGAATGGAGAAGGGAGGTCGGGGAATGGAGAAGGGAGGTCGGGGAATGGAGAAGGGAGGTCGGGGAATGGAGAAGGGAGGTCGGGGAATGGAGAAGGGAGGTCGGGGAATGGAGAAGGGAGGTCGGGGAATGGAGAAGGGAGGTCGGGAAAGGGACTGGATTTGGAGTGTTTTCTTCACCTCTGGCCCCAGCCAGCTCTGTACTCTGATAGCTATTGTCTACCAGCGTTTATACACAAGGAGTCTATACGCAGAGTTTCAGCTCCATAGGGCCATTATTTACCGAGTTACAGAAGAAAAGAGATTTTTTTGTATAACTTCTTTTAAACTCAATTTTTATTTTTTTTATTTCTTTTATTACATAGGTAGAAGTTGGACTTTACTTATCTATTCATTAAAACAATCCTAGAGCCATTTTTTTACATATATATGTGCACTTTAAAAAGGGAGAAGGAAGGTGGGTGACTGTACTAGCTTACAGAAGAATGGTTTAGGTCCACATGACCTCCAACATTTGGCTTGCGATCTCCATTCCCTCATATACATATGAGAGGAGTTGGGGCCAGCTTGACTTAGCCTCTAGGTGGCAGCACCAACACAGCCCAGAATTTACACTCAGGCTTGCTGTACATGGTAGGCAACACACGCTCTGTACTCTGATAGCTATTGTCTGCCACCACCACAAGGACAGTAAAACATGGATCCACACAGGGGAGAAACCTCTCTTGTGTTGCCTACCATGTCTGTAAACTCCCCCTTTTTAAAGTGCTATATATATGTAATAAAATGGCCCTAGATTTATTTTAACGAGTAAATAAGTTAAGTCCAACTTCTACCTTCATGATAAAAAAAAAAAAAAAAAAAATATGGATTTTCGGAGAAATTAGATGAAAAAGAGTCTTTTCTTCCATAACTTGGTAAATAATGGCCCTACAGAGCTGAAAATCTGCCTATAGACTCCTCGTGTATAAACAGTGGTAGACAATAGCTATCAGAGTACAGAGCTGGCTGGGGCCAGAGGTGAAGAAAACACTCCAAGTCCAGTGCCTTTCCCGACCTTTCATATCTCTTCCCCTACCTCCCTTCTCCATTCCCCGACCTCCCTTCTCCATTCCCCTACCTCCCTTCTCCATTCCCCGACCTCCCTTCTCCATTCCCCGACCTCCCTTCTCCATTCCCCAACCTCCCTTCTCCATTCCCATTGCCAAGGTCAAGGTCGCTACATTCAATGTGGATCTGGGGTACTTTGTTACCTATGCGGGAGTTAAAATGTCCGTATGTGGGTGTTAAAATGTCCGTATGCTGCATACGGGCACTTTTTTTGAATTTATGCTGCTCTGATGGCTCAGGAATTGAGGAGACTTATACGGACAGGATGTGGAAAAATAATCCCGTATCCGATGAGGAAAAACGCTATTTTCCCGTATGCGTATACGGGATTCCGTATAGGATACGGGATTCTGCTTTTTGGTAAAAAATGTCCGTATCCGATGAGGAAAAACACTTTTTGCCCGTATGGGATGCCGGGACCCCCGTATGACACATACGGACCCCAAAACCAATGGGGAAAAACAGCCTCCTGGGGCTGCACCCCCTCAGGCTGCACCCTCCCTCATCATGGGGCCTGAATTAAACCCGGCTTAACGTGCACTAATCCCGCCACCCTGAGTGACACCCATCCCTAATGGGATTATCTCCTCCCGTTGATGAATACTGCTATCATATGGCAAGCCGATTGGGTCAGCTTGTGTAAAAGAATTTCAGATAATTGAAAAAGCTCTCCTGTATGTTTTTAGAAAGGTGATAAACAAACTACTTTTTTTTAAATGTTTCATCAAACTAAATTGTTTATCATTGAAAACAATGTCATCTGGAACAACAGTAATTTTCCTGTTTATAAAATAATGATTATTGTAGTTTGGCTTGCCATACCCTTAATAACACCGATCAGGTCGCCCTGGTATCCTGAAGGGATTTATGAGGAGATTTACATGTAAGCCCCTGAGTGGTTATCTATACTGCGGTAATATGTTTATAGTACACCTACTAGGGGCTTAGGAGATTATTCTAGTCGGATGTTAACCCTTTAAGGGCCGCATAGTACTTTAATCCTTTAATGACGCATGTCGCTAAAAAAGATGCACATATGCAGACCTTGCGAGTAACTCGCCGGTGCTACATTGGTGCATCATGCGGATCCTTCGGGGGTGTCTCAACATGATAGGGTCGGCATGATGATTGAATGCAGCCCTGGCGAGTTACTCACCAGGGCTGCATTATGCGTTATATTCTTAGTTGTCATGATGTATGAATGCAGGCCTAGCGAGTAAGGGACTAGCCTTAGACCTAGTGACTGACCTACTTTTAGACCCAGTTAGAATATCATTAAGCAAGCTCTGTCAGAATAAGTGCTAAGATATGGGTGTATTTGGGTCTACCTTGGCCTATATACCAGGATGTGAGCAGCTAAATGGTTTAGATGCTGGCCTAGTCTGCCTGGTGAGAAGCACTGTAATATTAACGAGGGGTCATGGTTAACTCAGGGTCTAATAGTGCTTTAATACAGTATCCCCTTTACCATTATGATACATGAAAGCAGTACTGGCGAGTATATTTGTAACTCACAAGTGCTGCATTCATGTATCATGCCGAACCTACATAGTTGGCTCCCTCCTGTAGGGTCAGCATAATGCATGAATGCAGCCCTGACAAGTCACTCGCCAGGGCTGCATTCATACATCATGCCGACAAAAGGCATAGCACATTATGCGGTCTCTAAAGGGTTAAGGTGTCCCGGGGTTACTTGGTTAGTAGTCCAGCCGCCGCTCATGTCTTATGGACGAGTTGCTCCGAGTAGCTCAGGGTATAACCTCATAGCGGTCTGATAGGGGACGGGCCTGAGGCTTAGGTGGGGGGAGTTAAACCCTTAAGGACTGCATAGTGCTTTAAGGTGCATTGTCCTTGGTCGTCATGATGCATGAATGCAGCACTGGCGAGTAACTCGCCAGTGCTGCATTCAAGCATCATGACGACCCTACGGGGTTGAGACATCCCCGAAGGGTCAGCATGATGCACCAATGCAGCCCTGGCGAGTTACTCACCAGGGCGGCATTGGTGCATCATGACGACAAATGTCATCTTTTAGCGACATCCGTCCTTAAAGGGTTAACCTTTAAGGATTGCATGGTGCTTTAATGTGCGATGTCCTTAGTTGTCATGATGCAGGAATGCACCATGACGACCCTTTGGGGAAAGTATCAATCTTGTATGGTTGGCATGATACATAAATGCAGCTGCGGTGAGTTACTCACCAGAGCTGAATTTATGCATCGTGCTCTTACTTTACGGCCCTAAAGGGTTAGATGCCTCGTCTTGTCAACCTGTTTTGAGGGAAAAAGCCCGCGCATTACTATGCTACAAAGGGGCCTAACGCGCGCGATTTTTGGCCTGCCGGGGGGGGGGGGTTAAAAAATCTCAACCCCTCTACGGGGAGGGGTTGAAAAAATTTCGCGAAATCTCACCGCCCCCCCCTGTTGTTAAAAAATGAGCACTCCCTAAATGAGCAGCTTGAGGCAACACCCAGCCTGCTATAACTGGGAGAGGAGACCCCTCCTTATGCACTGTTTATTCTCGGGGCAGCAATATGCACTAGAAAAGTAAACTTGTCTCCAGACTCTTCCAAGTGATGGTCAAAGACTTGTCTAAGTGACAAGGTAGCGGGTCTTCTAGCTGGGGATAGAAGACCCCCTTGGCATGTGCCAGCCCGAAACCTGACATTTGCCAGCTCCAGATTGTATCTTCGGGATGGTAACCTGATATGTTAGACAACTTTTGACTCGTTTATTTTATGATAGTCACCTTGACGAGTCTGGAGACAAGTTTACTTTTTCAGTGGTAAAATAAAATGCTCCCTGTGAGGTATTAACTATTAATGTGAGGTCACCTTTAAGGGCCGCATAGTACCTTTTGGTTGTCCTGATGCGTGAATGCGGTCTTGATGGGTGGCTTGACAGGGCTGCTATCTAGCATTATTTGAAAACAAAAAAATAAAGTAAATGTTGGTACTGCAAAGATAAAGAACAGGGTTCCCCTATTTTCAATATGTAATTTACTGAAGAACATTATTGAAAATATTAAAGCTTTCTGTTTCATGCTGTAGAAACCTTAATAATGGTCCGATTTACGATCGGAAAAAAATGGTATGTAGCCAAGAATCTCTAGCATACAGCCGGCCATTCGGGCCTGCAGTAGCCCTCTTTCTGCCGGACCGGCAGACTTTTTGCCGTCTATAGCCGGTGTCCGGCAGGTTTTCATATAGACTGCATTATGCCGACCCTACAGTACATAACAGGATTGAAAACTCCCGAAGGGTCGGCATGATGCTTGAATGCACCACTTACTCGCCAGAGTTACTCACCAGGGCTGCATTCATGTACCATACTGACCGTGAAATACCCCATTAAAGCACTGAGTGTCAGAATAAGATGCTCCCATGAGCTATAAACTATTAGGGTGAGGTCACATATAAGAGTTCTGCTGATTCCATTCTTGGAAGAACAATATACAATAACCACAGTGACAATGTTAAAGAATAAGATGTAGCTAAAAGGTGATATTTGTCGTCATGATGCACCAGTGCAGCCCCGATGAGTACCTCGATGAATGCACCATGATAACCAAGTGCATGGCGCATCAATTCATTATGCTGTCCTTAAAGGGTTCAGCTTTAAAGTATTAAGGTGAGGTCAGCTATAAGGAGTGTTATAGTGTGGCGGGGTTACTTGGTCAGTAGGCGGGGCATGGTTCATGTCTTATTTACGAGGCGCTCCGGGCAGGGCCGGATAACGGAATAACCATCCATGTAGGGGATGCGCCGCCGGGGGGAGGGGGTGGTGGTGTGGGTGAGGGGGGGGGGGAGGGGAGGTAAGTGAGTTGTATTCTATCTCTGGAAGTTATATCCCGCCCTCGCCTTAGGGGTACTGCTCGTTTCTATTAACGGGAAGCTTGGAGCACCTCGAAATAACACAACATGGGTGGTAATGCCCATATATGATTGCATGGGCCCAAGACTTTAAGGGAGCAGTTCATCCTAATTCATCATTGGCATTTTCCCATAATTCTCAGAGAATTCAGAGCTACAAATTCATTTCAGGTAGTATGAAACCTCTCTATGATTCCTAAACATTTGTATTGTATTGCCTCCTTAATCAATCTTTTAAGGACGCCTATCCCTTAAAGATGGCAAATGTCGACATGATGTACCAATGCAGCCCTGCCGAGTAACTCGCGATTTTACTCACGACTGCATCATACTGACCCTTCAGGAGAGTATTAACCCCATAGTGTTGGCATGATGCTTGACTGCGGCACTGTGAGTTGCTCACCAGTGATGTATTCCTGTATCATGACGACCAAGGATATGATGCAGTAAATGCCTTAAAGGTCTCATATATGCTAAATGTGAGGTTGGATCGGTGCCACAAACAGTAGTTGATGTTGATATATATATATATATATATATATATATATATATATATATATATATATGTATATATATATATATATATATATATGCCTATTTTCTACCCCCCCCCATCCATCCTCCACGCTTGAGATTAAAAGCTTCTCAGATTTTAAGTATATGATCAGAAAGATTGTTACTAGCTTTCTGATATGATTTTTAAATTTAGGGGATCTATAGTATAGCGAAGTCTCGGTTTTCTCCGTATGGGCGGCCATGTTAGTTCTGAGCTCGCAATCTATCGTGAGATTTAGGCAGTGACCAGACACTCACACACCATAGCTTCCGGGCAACAGGCTACATTACGAGAGCAGGACCAAGGTCTCATGAGATTGCTGGTGTCAGTGTAAACAGAGTGGTCACGGGAACAAGTCCGCACCAGTTAGAGAGCTATAGTGTATTACCTGGTTGATAGACGCTGACTGTGAGGTTGGATGGGTGCCATGTACAGTAGTTGGTGTGGAGGCCTCCCTGTGTGGTGCCACCTTTAACCAAGGCCACACCTGGGCCCGTATAGACTCTAGTGTCATCTGTACACAGCAAACACACACTGAGAATATAATTGAGGACGCCCCCATATCTCTATATGCATTTCCCTCTTTCCCATTGCCCCTCTCTCTACCTTCCGAGATTGAGATTAAATGCCTCTCAGATTTTAAGTATATGATGTTCAAATTTAGGGGATATGCTGCAGTGGCGGATCCAGAATTGTCTAGAGGGGGGGGGGGGGCAAACCTGGCCAACCCAGAGTCAGTATGTGTTTCCCGCGATTGAAGCACATTAGCTATACTAGGGAGGTTTGGGGTATGCCCCCAAGAACAGTTTGTTGATCTAGACTTGAAATGGTGCATTCTCATGCATTTTAGGACACAATATGTTCAGACTCAGTCCCTCCTCCTCCCATCAGGCCACCCCCCTGGATCTGCCAATGATGCTATGTACTAGTAGGACCCCAGACGGGTAAATTCGACAAGGCGACAAGACCCTTGTTTTTAACCCTTATGAACAAGGGACAAGGCAATGCTGGGGGTTGGTGACAAGGGACAAACCTATCCCTTCAAATCGACAAGGCACAAGTTCCATTTCTTAGGATCGACGAGGGGCACAGCTACCCCTCGTCTGTGGCCCTACTAGTAGTCCACAGTTCCTTATACTACTCACAGTAGCTATAGCATGTGCACTGCCAACGTTTTCCTACACTACTTACTAACCTACAAATAAAATTTAAATGGGCCACTTTCCCTAGATAAAATCCCCGCTATTTTATATTGGTCAAGCGTGTCCCAGTCACATCGCTAGTTCTGTTCTAGTCTACTATGTGGTGAAGTGTGGTTGGTGATATTGCCCCTTCAAGAAAACTACCAAGATAAAACCCCGCTTATATTGAAGGTGGTCTATACATGACATGCAGGCATTCCCAGGCACTGCCCTTGTTAACCCTTTAAGGACGGCATGATACCTTAATGCATCATGCCCTTTGTCATCATGATGCATGAATGCAGCCCTGGGGAGTAACTCGCCAGTGCTGCATTCAAGCATCATGCTGACCCTTTGATATTGAGACACTCCTGTAGGGTCGGCACAATGCACCAATGCAGCATCAGTGAGTTACTCACAGGGCTTCATTGGTGTATCATGATGACAAATGTCATCTTATAGCCTTAAAGGGTTTAGAGCTGTGATACCAGGCCCTAGACAGGCACCTCTCTATGTTCAGAAGCAGCAGCATCTATTCTGGTGTGGGCTGGGAGTAACATGTTTAGCTGATTGTGTGCTTGCTATTGATCCCATCCGTAAACACCCCAGTAGCTGACCTCCTCTTGATGAGGCACCTTTCAAAGGGCAGAGGGACTGGTCATTATTTAACTGTTTCATAAGGGGCCTTGGTGAGTTTTATACAAACCAGCGGACGCTTTCCAGCCCCCCCCCTCCCAATTTCCCAACCCTCTCCCTTTAAACTATAGTAACACACTGGATGTTTTGCTGAAAAGGGGTGAAATTCCTCCCCCTTCTCTTCTATAGGGGACAAGATTATTGACCCCTCTCCCCCATCCAAAACCACCAACGCCCCCTGTTGCTAAATAATGTCCACCCCCTTAGTAACACAAACATGTACATTGAAATTGGTATTTGTATCTCTGAAGTTCTATTTTCTGGATTTGAAAAGTATTTTCTGCCATGTAATGATTGCAATAAGTGGTTTGCAGGCAGCAATTGCGTGCTATTCATTAATTTGTCGATGGCACTTACCTCTGGAGTTCCCTATAAAGGTGACATCGATGTAGTCATCGGTCTACCTTATACCCAGACAGTGGTAGGCAGTGTCATTGACTCCTGCACTGAAAACCTGTATGTTAAAGAGGTCAGTCAGTAGTGACTACCCAGGTTGCTCATAGGGGGTATCTTTCATAATTTTTGTTCAAATGACAAACTGATATTTAAGAATGACTTTGGCAAAACAATATATGTCTTACTCAAAAAGACTAATACTAATAGATATGGAAAGGTGGGTTAGTCACTATTAACTAAAGGGGTTAATCCCTTATGACTCAGCTGTTAGCCACAAAATAGGGCTAATGCCTTACTTATAAAATGCGAACCCCTACTCATAGAAATGAACAAGACTAAGTTGGGTTGGATAGTATTGACTAACTTGACAGCACTAACCAATAGCGGTTAGGTGTATAGGGAGCCAGAATATAACCAACTAGGTTAAAGATGGCTTAGGAGCGAATTTGGGGTAGATTTTTATTTTGTATTTAAACAACTTAATTGTGTTTATAGTGTCCATATAAAGATGTGTGTGGCTTTTTAAATCATTCTGATGACATTAATTGTATAAAATATAGAGGAAACCAGGTCAGGGAACCCCTCTCTTTAATAGTGACGGGTCCCCTGAGCTATTCTGACCATGGTTTACTCTATATTTTATGGGTAAATAAGTATCAGAATGATTTAAAAAGCTACATACATTTTATATGGACACGATGAACATGTCTAAGTTGTTCAAATGATAAATAAAAATCGACCCCAAATTAGCTCCTAACCCATCTTTAATCACTAGTGACTAAGCTCGGGATGATGAGGATTATCAGTGTAGTTAGTAGGCACCTGATACCCAGACACACCCAGACACTGCCCTTGTTAACGATTTCCCTCCCACAGATCACTACGTGTACCCATGTATTACTACACCCATGTACTGCTCCCTCTGTAGAATTCTATTGTAACTGGATCCTGCATTGTGCCTTGATAATGAACGCTGTCCAGGGTCCCTCCAGAGTCTGATAGTGACGGTGCATGTCTTGGGCCTGAGAGACCTTTCTTGTTGATGGACGTTATACCTTTTCTATATAGCCACGTCTGGTCGATCCAAAATAGATCTAGTTACCTTCTATAGTTTATTGAACCTTGAACTACCCTACAATCGACAAGGGGGGGGGGGGGGGTTGGACACAGGAAGCTTTTTCATTACAAGTAGGCGTTTTTGTCACATGAGAAGAGGTGCTTGACGATAAATGTATATAAAATGAAACTTTATGAAATCTAAACCTTATATACATAAACAAAATTGATGTACAATGTTCATTTATTGTATTTGACAAATAAACGCCATCACATCTGTTATGAAATAGCCACTGCTCTGCTGATTTATTCAGCACTTGTTATAAAAAGATTCTTGCACATCTTTATGTATGTCTGTCGGCAGTGACCTCAGCACCGGCAGGCAGTCCGGTCAGTGCTGGGGGTGTGGGGGGGCAGGGGTCAGGGGTCAGGGGTCAGGAGGCAGGAGGCAGGAGGCAGGAGGCAGGAGGCAGGAGGCAGGGGGCAGGGGTCAGGGGTCAGGAGGCAGGAGGCAGGAGGCAGGAGGCAGGAGGCAGGAGGCAGGGGGCAGGGGTCAGGGGTCAGGGGTCAGGGGTCAGGGGGCAGGGGGCAGGGGGCAGGGGGCAGGGGGCAGGGGGCAGGGGGCAGGGGGCAGGGGGCAGGGGGCAGGGGGCAGGGGGCAGGGGTCAGGGGTCAGGGGGCAGGGGGCAGGGGGCAGGGGGCAGGGGGCAGGGGGCAGGGGGCAGGGGGCAGGGGGCAGGGGGCAGGGGGAAGGGGTCAGGGGGAAGGGGGCAGGGGGCAGGGGGCAGGGGGCAGGGGGCAGGGGGAAGGGGTCAGGGGGAAGGGGGCAGGGGGAAGGGGGCAGGGGGCAGGGGGTAGGGGGAAGGGGTCAGGGGGAAGGGGGCAGGGGGCAGGGGGCAGGGGGCAGGGGGCAGGGGGCAGGGGGCAGGGGGAAGGGGGCAGGGGGTAGGGGGAAGGGGTCAGGGGGAAGGGGGCAGGGGGCAGGGGGCAGGAGGCAGGGGGCAGGGGGCAGGGGGCAGGGGGCAGGGGGCAGGGGGCAGGGGGCAGGGGGCAGGGGGTAGGGGGAAGGGGGCAGGGGGCAGGGGGCAGGGGGCAGGGGGCAGGGGGCAGGGGGCAGGGGGCAGGGGGAAGGGGGCAGGGGGCAGGGCTACTGACCCGGAGACGGACGGCAGGGGCCCGGTGCCCGCACTCCAGCACTCTGTCTGACACCATCCATGTTACAGATAATGTGGACAAAATGGATGTTTTCACTCTCTTCACATGTCAGCGCAAACCAGAAAAAGGGGTGCTTTTTTATAAAGGAAAGGCGGTATATTTTAACGCTGATATACATGCCTAACATGCTAGCATGGTTTGTATAGTAAATGCATGAACAGGATGGCTTTTACTTGTTTCATTTTGCTTCATTTGGTCCTCAATCAAATATATAATGATCCCCCACAGCCAATCTCTTGTAGTAAATCTCATAAGGAGGATGGTGTCAGTGTGGGTGTAGGAGTGCTGGCACCGGAGGCAGGGGTGAGGGGTAGAACAGGGAGTGAGGGGCGTGAGGATGGTCTGTCTGGCATGGCTGGGTAGATGGATCGTGGACTGAGGAGGAGAGGAGGGTAGCAATGGTTTCTATACTGAATCTGGGACCTGCTGGCGAGGCCGACAAAGGGCCTTTTTAATGAGCTCACAGCTGGATTGAATGCACAATATCTCAGACAAATTAGCAGGGCAATACAATGTGGGTTGTAAAGCTAGTGTTAATAGTGGCAACTAGAAGGATGGAAAGGTTTTTGATAGTGTCTGTAAATGACACTTAGGTTAGGTGTTGTCTACTTTTTATTTGATATTATCAATGTGGGCCATGATTACTGCACAGTTGGGGGCCTCGCCAGCAGGTCCCAGATTCAGTATAGGTGGATTGGTGGTTTGTCATAGTGGGTGGCGTTTGGAGCAGTTGTTTGTTGGTTAGGTCAACTGGACCTATTGTGGGAGTCTGAATCTCTTCAAAGTGATTGTCTTCACCAGGTTGGTTTGATTGTTTACATATATGTGATTATGGGATACCATGCAAAGGAATCTAAAAGTGAAATACCTTATCATCCTTCTGTCTTTTCTTTTGAACTAAAATACCCAACACACTATGGATGTGAGGATGCTTTACCATCACCCATCCTCATGCGGCACAACACTAATTTGCTAGTGGAGGGATCTTTAACTTCCCCTGTCCCACAGGACAGTAGATGGGGTCAGATAACCCTCAGGTTTGATGACTCAGGGCGGTAAGTGATAGCGTGCTGGGGCAAGGAGCTACAATGAAGAAGGCGAGAATGTGGAAGGACCCGATCTGAGTGATTGGAGGGGTTTAACCCTATAAGGACGGCATGTCGCTAAAAAGCAACATTTGTCATCATGCTGCACCAATGCAGCCCTGACAAGTAACTCGCTGGTGCTACATCAGTGCGTCCTGCTGATCGACTCTTCAGGAGAGGATCAACCCAGTAGAGTCGGTATGATGCATGAACGCATTACTGGCGAGTTATTCGCCAGGGCTGCATTCATGCATCAAGACGACAAAGGAATGCATGCATTAGCACACTCTGCGACCGTTAACGGGTTAATGCAACTTTTTACTCGTCAGTGGAGCTAGGGTTAGGGGGGGGGCAGGGGAGAGGAGCAGGGGAGGGGGCAGGGGAGGGGGGAGGGGAGGGGGCAGGGGAGGGGGGAGGGGAGGGGGCAGGGGAGGGGAGCAGGGGGGCTAAGTTGAGGGGGGGGGGCAGGGGAGGGAGGCAGGTTAAGGTAGCCATGAGAGAGGAGCAGAGGTTACTGCCGTCAGGTGTCTCTGATTAATGGCCATGTATCATCTTACTGCCAAGGTGTGTATCACAGCTCCAAGGTCACCCCAAGGTCACCCCAAGGTCACCCCAAGGTCACCCGGCCAAGGTCAGCAGGTCAAGGTGAGTCATACCGAGCAGCACCTAGCGGGAGGGAGGGAGGATCAGGGAGCGTCTTGTTTAGTATTTTAAGTAAAAGATATGGTACAAGTGATTCGCTGTATAAGTGTTATAAGCCAAGGATTGTCCAAGGGGCCAGCCAAGGTTGATTACCATTGCCGAAGGCTTTTATCACTTATAAATGCAGCTTCCCAAGCGTACTCATATCCGACCTTTACGCAGTGGTTGGTTTGTGATGGGGCAGTATGTGTTATACAGACAGACAGTTCTTCGTCGTCATGAGACATTCATGCAACTCACCAGAGCTGCATCCATGCTCTCTGCTAATATTTCCATATTCCGGGAGTGTATCAACCCTGAAGGGTTGGCATGATGCTTGCATGCAGCACAGGAGACTCGTCATGAAAACAAAGCAAGTTATGCCATTTAACATCATGTAACTGATCAGCTTGAGGCAAGCCGTATTTATATATTTAAGCAACATGTGTTTTTTTGTGTTTTTGTGGTTTTTTTTACAAAACACACCCCTATTGCTTTCCTTTTCTCAAAAAGGTAAGGAAAGTGTTAGTGTTAGCTATTTGTTAAACGTCCATCTATTAATGTTGGGAAGCAATCAAGACGCTAAACGATGATGCACCGATGCAGAACCGGCGAGTACATTGGTGCGTCATGAATACCCTTCAGGGGTGTCTCAAAATCGTAGGGTTAGCATGATGCTTGAATGCAGCTCTGGCGAGTTACTTTCCAGGGCTGCATTCATGCATCATGACGACCATGGGCATGATGCATTAAGGCATTATGCCCTCCTTAAAGCGTTAGTCCTGTGTTAGCTCAGACCAGGTACGCATGTACAGCACACAGTGTTACCTGATAGGGGGATGTAGGGGCACGCCATGCCACAGATCCTTTATAGCTCTATAGTGTGTACACACATCTCATGATGCAGGATATGCTAAAGGCCCAAGCAAACACTCTGCCTATATAGTACAGGAAGGCATTAGGAGAGAAAATCATTATAAGTATGATGGTAAAATGCCCACAAGGAAATTTGCATGTCTAAATTCATTGTTGCTGAACTACCCAAGGTATATCATTGCTTCAACGTGACTATACATGGGTACCCAAAGTTTTGGCCGTGTCGCCATTTTAGGAAAGGGCTGTGACGCCTTGTCAAATTTTATCTTATACATAACGGTGTATTTGTCCGTCAAATTTTAAAAGGGGCGTGTCGCCTGTGTCAAACTTAAAAATGCCCATGTCGCCGTGTCAAAATTTCCCCAATGTATAGTCCTTTCAATGTGAGGTGTCGTACCTCTCTGCTAGGTTCAGAGAAGGTTCATTGGAAAGATGAAAAAATAATCACCAGAACCAATAGCCATCTACAGTATAGATTGTGATCCCTGTAGACTGATAGCACCAATTAAACAGGGCTTATCAGCAAGGTGCCTCATCCATTCCCGCCTCCATATGCCGAGCTGTGTCCAGGCAGATAGAGGTCACCCCACCCCTTAACCCTGTATGGGCAGCATGGTGCTTTAATGTGCTATTCCCCTGAGGATGCATGAATGCAGGCCCCTGGCAAATCTACTTGTCAGTGCTGCATCCTTGCATCATGACAACCATATTAGTACACTCTAGCAACAGTGTGTTGCGGGAACATGCATAAGGACCTGCACACACATATATATATATGCAACACACCTTTGAGATCAAGACACATTTGGCAAAGAGTGTGTAGTGTGTAGTGTATAGTGTGTTACAGCAAAATGTGTGTTAAAAGTGGCTGCAGAAAAGCGTGTTGATAATTGTGTAAACGTAACACACTGCCCTTAGAGTGTATGCTCCCAAAGGGTCAGCATGATGCTTTAATGCAGCACTGGTGGGTTACTCGTAGGGCTGTATGCACGCATCGTGCCAATAAAGGGCATATGACATTAATGCACTGTGCAGCCATTGCAGGAGTTTATTGGATCACTCTGGGTGGATCAGAACCAGCGACCCGTAAAATAAGGGTCAGAAGTCTCGTTCCGTGATAGAGATTACCTCCCCGCGGCTAGAGCCCTGCTGGACACTACCACTTAACTGTGGAGGCTGCAGGCCGTGTCCAGTGGTTTGGCAAACATGCTTAGGGGAAATGGGCAGCAGGTTATGCTTAGCAGGGCGGACGCAGTAATTTGAAAAGGGTGAGTCCACCAAAAACCACAGTACCGAAAAGCGGATCAAATTTTCAAGAATTTCTTTTCTAGTCAAGCTTAGTTCATATGTGTCATTAAGAAAAATATTGACTATATAATGCGATAAAATCTTTGGTCGTAAGGAGGCATAAATACAATTGCAAGGGAGTCATCTATGCATCATGCAGACCCAACAAGGTCGATATACTCTCAAAGAGGCGACATAATGAGCGCCAGTGCTGCATTGGTGCATCCTGCGGTCCAATACTAGTAAGCACAAAGCCTTGATGCATAGAGGGTGATGGGGACAGGCATGAGGTGGGTGTGATGGGCAGGACTGCTTCCTTCCCTGTCAGCCCCCACAGCAGTATCCAGTACAGGGCATGTTCTGAAACAGAGGGAGTGGTTAGAATGAGGGAATGGTTAGAATGCGCGGTTCAGATCTCGAGCAAAGGCATTAATCTCCCAGCAGAGTCTTGGTCTAGACTCAAATTCAGCATTATAAATAGCATGCAGTATCATAGAACGTACAGAGATCAGGGCTCGGTGACAGTGACGTGTGGTGGCAGGACATGCAAACACGGGGGGGGGGGTATGTGAAAAAGGGTTGGGGTAAGGGAGAGTGACATGAGGAGAGGAGAGGAGGGGGGAATGAAACAGGGGGGATGGTACGTGGTGTGACAGGGACCCCTTGATCACTGATGGGTCGACAGGAGAGGGTTAGGGGGAGAGGGAGGGGGGGGAGGGGGGAGGAGGGGGGAGGGGTAGACATGCAGGGAAGGGGGAGAGAGGGAGGGGAGGGGAGTGGCGGTCATGACAAGCCGCCAGGATGCCCTGACCTTCGGCAATCAGGGTCGTTAACAGCGCCACCACCGGCAGACTTGATGAATACAGGTCAAAGCCAACCAACCCCCACTATCTATGTATCTGGGCCGTTGGACATTTCTCTAATACATTTCATGACGTATATATACATATGAGAAACATTGCCATCCATGCCTATGTGTATGTATCTAAATTCAATAGAGGCGCTTCCAACATAGGAAAATTCCAGTTTCCACATACTACTTTAGTACTTTGTGTATTGTATGGGTAATATTCCCGCTTTTCCTATACTACTGCCAGTTAGTAGTGGTCGGTGAACGCCATACACAACTCCCCATTCTCATATACTACTAGGTCTCCTGCCCGGGTAATACCCGTCCTTCCCTATACTACTAGCCCAGACTGAAGAGGTTTACATGAATGTTTCATGTAGTATGCAGCAGAGTTACACTGTAAATGATAGGTGAAGCAAGCAGTAGAAACTACTGTATTATTACTATACAGTAGATTATACTGTATACCTACACTAAACTGTACACCTACAGTAGATTCTACTCTGTACATAGACACTAAACTGTGTAACTAGAGTAGATATTCTGCTGTTTACCTACTAAAAACGCAACCACCTATTTACAGTGTTAAGTGCCGTGATGTGCTGACATTGTAGACTTAAGGTCAGTGAGTGGGTGGGTGTTGGATGTATACTGAATACGTGTCTTCAGGTCGCCCTGACCTGGGTGCGGAGATTAACGTGTTACGTCTGGTGGCCGCAGCACAGACTAGATTAGACCCCGGCTAGTCGTCCTGACGTGTGGTCAGTGGTAATCCAGGTAACCCTGTAAGGACAGCCTGCTGCCTTGATGCAGTTTGGTACATAGAGAGAAGAAACACCTATAGATACTTTATGACTCCCCCAGGTGACTCCCTTAGGTCAGCCAGGGAGTCACCTAGGCTCTCTTAGGCGACGCTGTTTCTTCTCTCTGTGTAATCATAATGCATCAAATCAGCACTGAGCGTTAATTTGCAGCCATGGCATTGGTGCATCATGCCGACCCTTTGGCAGTGTATCAACCAATAAGGTCAGCATGATGTGTGAATACAGCACTGGTAAGTTACTCGCGAGGGCTGCATTCATGCATCAGGACGACAAAAGGCATGATGCATTAAAGCACTATGCGGCCCTTATAGGGTTAACAAGCGGCCTGTCCCTGCCTACATGTAAGGCGACATAACCTGTGTACACACCATTATAGTTTATTGATTAATAACCAGGGTTGTGCCACACTAGGGGTGTAAGGGGTTCTCAGAGCTGTAAAGGCCGCATCCTGGATGCTTAACCCTTTAAGGATGTAATGGTCATTGACTATAGTGACACGCTGGATGTTTTGCAGATGACTAAGATGTTAGCTCTACACTCAAAAAGTAAACTTGTCTCCAGACTCTTCTGAGTGACTGTCTATAAACAAGTTAAAAAATTGTCTAAGTGACAAGGGAATGGGTCTTCTAGCTGGAGATAGAAGACCCACTTGGCATGTGCCAGCCCAAAACCCGACATTTGCCAGCTCCAGATTCTATTTGTGGGATGGTAACCTGATAGGTTAGACAACTTTTGACTCGTTTATTTTATGGCAGTCACTTAGACGAGTCTGGAGACAAGTTTACTTTTTCAGTGTATTTGACCAGACCTGGACTACACACAGGGTTGGTGTGTAGAGGGGGGGGGGGTGGGGTTAATAGGTTCAGTACATGCCTGTACAGACGGACACCAGCACCACCCGTGACCACCCAACCAGTGCACTGATTACTGGGGGGGGGGGTGGATGGGGGGGGCTGGCCGAGGGGGGGGGGAGGGGGGTGAAGTGAGGCTGGGGGTGTAGTGACACATTGTGTCCACTTGCTACAACATGTCCACACCCATTATTGTAGACATTGTCTGCATTGGGATGCCTCTTCCAAAAGAATAATTCACAAGGATCATTATCAATATTATAGCCAATTACATTACAAAGTTATACCTGGTGATGACACGTGCTACCCTATATAAAGAATAGAGCCTAAAATTATGCCATATTATACTGACACTGAAGTTTCTGGTAGGATTGGTTCTTGATATCACCTGTATATGTGGGGGGGGGGGGGGAATACAAATACAAATTATTTTAACAGCACCCAATGGTGTCTTTCCTTGATATGTGGGAACCCTGCGGACACTTTGTAGCATGTGGACAAAACGTGCCAATAGGTGTAGGGGTATGGGGTGGGGGGAGGGGGAGGGAAGAGGCAGACGGGGGGGGGGGGGTACAGGCAGTGTGGGAGCTGCTGGCACGGCTTCAGAGGAGACCAGCAATTGCTGTACCTGCAGGATTACCTGTTGGACCGTATAGATGGACTAGGAGCTAATTGGTAATAGTCCAACAGCTGCCCCCCCCCCCCAATGAAGACTTGCTTCCTACGCCTCTGGAATAGGTCAGGTTGTGAGCAGATTACCAACGTCAGCTCACAACCATCTCGAGCAGCTCACTCGGACTAACAGCTGCCCGCTGCTAATTCCTACCGGCGTATTCCATGCGGTGCCCGAGCGACTCCCAGAGTGATCACAGGAAAGGGGTCACCAACCCAGCACTATGGGAGGCATGGGAACTGGGGGATAAGAGAGGGAGGAAGGGAATGGTAGGAAAGAAATGGGAAGGCAGTGAGAGAAGAAATTTAGCTGAGGATTATTCCTACCAATTCTTAATGACCCCCAGAGAGATCAGATGAGTTATAGGGAGGGATAATTCCTCCCCAAGCATTCCAGGTGGTGTCCCAACGCCTCCCTGAGTAGGGATGGGAAAGAGGGCAGTGTCACTGCAGCACTGGAATAAGCAGCAAGAGATGAAGTCAGACAGAAGAGAAGTAATGTAGGAATAGAATGGAGAGATGGTGGGAGAGGAGAGAGTGGAGGGAGAGGAGCATATATTATTTCCTACCAACTCATTTGGAGCCGTGCCAAGGTAACCCCAAGATCCATGCCTCAAAATGGGTGATTGACCTCTCAGTGCTGGGATGTGCATCAAGGAGATGAGGTATGGAAAAGAGATGGAAAAAGATAGGAAAGAAAAGCAAGAGTAATAGAGGGAGGGAGGGAGGGAGAGAGGGAGGGAGGGAGGGAGGGAGGGAGGGAGGGAGGGAGGGAGGGAGGGAGGGAGAGAGGGAGAGAGGGAGGGAGGGAGGGAGAGAGGGAGGGAGGGAGGGAGAGAGGGAGGGAGGGAGGGAGGGAGGGAGGGATAGAGGGAGGGAGGGAGGGGGGGAGGGAGGGAGAGAGGGAGGGAGGGAGAGAGGGAGGGAGAGAGGGAGGGAGGGAGGGAGAGAGGGAGGGAGGGAGGGAGGGAGGGCGAAAGGGAGGGAGAGAGAGGGCAGAGAGAGCAGCAGCCTTTTCACCCTGGTTATACCACCACCACCCTACCACCCACTGCCACTAACCCTGTAAACTGGCCACTTCCTGTCTGCGCACGCAGCCGGAAGTACAGGGTCACGTGGTGCCCCTCGTCACCAGCAGGAACCGGAAATGTTGGGTTCTTGGGTCCACTTCCGGCCATCACCGTGTTGCACCCCTCTACGCATGCGCGGACAGGGGAGTATTGACCTGCTGGTTGTCCCCTGTTAGTTCCCAGGGTGGCTGTGTTGCTATGGTAACCAGGGGCCAAACAGAGGAGGTGAGCTTCTAGTGTGGTCAGTCCTGAGCAGGTGTAAATCAGCTGTTTGGGGTTTTCACTGGTGACGTGATCAGGGTAGAAGATAATTATTTGGGTTTTCATGTACAAGTCTTGGGACATTATATTTAGAGAATAGAAAACGATGTTTTTAAAGTCACAATTTCTCTCTTTTTAAACAGTTTTCTGTGGGGTTTTAAAGATTTCCTGTGGGTTTATTTACTGTCCACTGCTGTGACCCTGTGCCCAGCGTGCACTGTTACCCTATAATGAACGGTCACGTGACTTCTCTGAGGCTATAATGCACGGCAAACCGTTTTATGATAAATAACAGTGCCTGTATAGATTAGATCCTGTGTATTTTACATACCATGTGTAGGCAATACATCAGAAACAGTAGCAAAATGTATATGGAACTTGCTCCAGTCTCCTCTGATACAGGTCCAATATCCTTGGTACTCAAATATCACTAAAAATGCAAACTGCACCGGAAGTCAGGTTAGCAAAACATATAAACAGACTTTCACACAGGACTATACTACCTGCTGCCCCTGTCAGCCTCTCCTCCCTTACCCAGACTCGGCACTAGCAGGTTATTTATTTTCACCCAGCTGGTCCCAACCTGCACTCAATCAGAGTTACCATAAAGGGCCGCCCCGCTATATCTACACCCCACTTCCCATATCTAGACCCATATAGCATGAACCTGCCCCATATAGTCTGCACCCATAGCTGTCCCCCACACACAGCACCTTATGACGTGTGTGCGGGACCTGTATGTTAGCTGTCTGCATGCTGATCTATGGTGGCCCGGCACACTCACCAGGGTCCTGCCCAAACGGTAGTCCTTTAACCCTTTAAGGATGGCATAATGCATTATTGCATCATGCCCTTTGTCATCATAATGCATGAATGCAGCCCTGGAAAATAAATCACCAGAGCTGCATTGAAGCATCATGTCGACCTTACGGGGTTGAGACATTGCCGAAGTCGTAAGGATGACATTTTGTTGTCATGATGTTCCAATGCAATCCTGATAAGTGACTCGCCGGTGCTGCATTGGTGTATCATGTTGACCCTTTGTGAGTGTCTCAACCCCTTACGATCAGTATTATGCTTGAATGCTGTGTCTGCGAATTGATGCATTATGCCATTTCTAAAGGATTAAGCCTGTAATAGCAGCTTGGTGCCCTAATGCAAAACCATGGTGCAAGAATGCAGTCCTTGTGAGTTACTCGACAGTGTTGTATGCATGCATCATTCTGACCCTGCGCAGCTAGAATATAGATCAATGCTGCACGATGACAGATGAGCATGAAGCCTAGAGGCAACATGCCGTCTTTAAATGGTTCATACATGGTGCAGGGATTTGTTGTACTACCCAATCAGTGCAAGGTACTGGGGGAAGGCATAAACACACACCATATTAGCCGTGTGAGCTGGGGACCTTTATATCAGTGTCTGCAAATAGTGAGTGGCCGAGGGGCATTGCAGGCCCTCTTTGTACTAACTGAAGGACCGAAGCCTTTAGGAGAAGTCATAAATGAGGCAATAAGGCTTGAAACTCAAGTCTCTAAATTAGGAATTCTACATCTGGTGGAAAGGGATATTTGGGAGAAAGCAAACCGAAACCTATGCGGACAGTAAACCTATATGGTCCCTGTATACCCAAATCTGCAGAGGCTCATATTCCTGTTGGACCCTGACTATGAGGAGTTACCAGGGGCTGGAGTTGGGCAATTGGGGCCTGGAGAATATGTCAGACCCTGGAGACATTATACAAATGGTCAATCTCCCCGCAGATGCTTTGCACCCGTCTAATGCCTTAATACATCATAGGCAGTTACTACAAGAGTGCTTGGAGAATGAATGTGTCCTAAAAGCCTCCTAAAGGCTGAGGACCTATTAGCTGAAGCACACCTCCTCCGTCCTGCCACCCTCCCCGTCTAGGCCAAAAAAAAAGGTTTGTTTCCGGTAACCCACCGGGTCTAGCAAAACAGGGCCGGGCCCCCATCTTTTTTTCTCTTTTTCAAATTTTTCCCTACATACCAGTTTTTACGGTTTGTAAATGGGATCATTTTTAAGGATTTTAGAGGAAAAACGCTAAAAATAGGCCTAAAATGTGAAAATTAAAAAATTAAATTAAAAAAATAAAAATAAAAATCCGACCGGCCGGGTCTAGGTTGTCTGACCATGTTACCGGAAAACCAACTTTTTTTTTATTTGGCCCTAGCCCTGCCCCATTATATCTACCTTTCATCACTCTCTCCTCAATCCTGCCCCTGGCCCTCCTGTCTTCCCTTCATCTGTCTCCTTCCCTGTCTGCTCTACTGCCTCCTATTCCTCCTTCTCTCCTTCTCTCATTCCTCCCTGCTCTCACTCCTTCCTTCCTGTCTTCCTTCCCTCCGTCCCTCCTTCATTCCTCCCCCCTCCTTCCTTCTGTCCCTCATGCTTCCCTCCTTCCCTCCGTCCCTCCTTCATTCCTCCCCCCTCCTTCCTTCTGTCCCTCATGCTTCCCTTCTCTCTTCCCCCTCTATCTCTCTCTCTCCGTGTCCCTATACTCTGCCTCCGGCCCTCACTGATGCCACTGATTATGCCTCCTCCATTCGTCCCACCATAAAGCAAAGTCTCTGCTGTTTAACCCTTTAAGGACGCATGTCGCTAAAAGATGACATTTGTCGTCATGATGCACCAATACAGCCGTGGCGAGTAACTCGCCAGTGCTGCATTGGTGCATCATGCTGACCCATTGGGAGTGTCTCAACCCCCTAGGTTCGGCATGATGCTTGTATGCAGACCTGGCGAGACCAGGGCTGCAATCATGCATAGGATGCATTAAGGCATTATGCCGTCCTTAAAGGGTTCATTTACAGCTTGGTACAGGGTGGTACGTTTTAATTAAGACTACATGAGATAACCGGCTGTTAGAGTGATGGATGGTAGTGAGCCCTTCCTGCTCGTGTCACGTGTTACATCCTACATCATGAGTCTTACTGCGGGGGACATTTCCTGTACGCCTGCACTGATATTCCTAGGCTCCCTATACGCCCAACCTCTCAGTCACTAGTGCCTAACCTAGTTAGTCATTTTTTGGCTCCCTATACAACCAACGTAGATTAGTTCTTATTGTCAGGTTGGTCACTACTGACCGACCCACCTTAGTCTTTATATTTCCAGGGGGAGCCACTGAGTGGTCATCACAGGTGGCCCCAACTAGTGGTATACAGATACAACACACCAATGATGAACCTAGGTTAGCCACTACTGACTGACCCCTTGGTCATTTTTGAATATGACTTTGCCATTGTGACTAATACTCATATGACCAACCTAGGTTAGTCTGTACTGACTAACCCTTTCAATCTATGGATTTTCAGTGTGCCGCTAGCAGATAGCTCCTTGGGGAGTGGTCAGTTTTAAACAATGGGGGGGGGGGTTCCAGTTGGGTTTTCTAGTCCCCAATTAGAGGGGTATTTTTGTCCCTGGCCCCAAAATCTGTCGCAGCTCACCCTATTTAGCCATAGTAATAAGGCGGTGATCCACTGCCGCGAATTTGTTGCGACTTTGCTGCGAATCACACTCGTGCGAGTACACACGGAGAAAATGTTCCAGCAGTGGATCTACTACTGCGAGTCCCTGCGACAACGTAGTCGCGAGGGGTGTGCGACCTGCAAGTAAATTCGCAGAAATCTAAAAGTTTTGATTTCTGCGAGTGTACTCGCAAGCCTCTCTCGCACGACAAAATTCGCAGCAAACTCGCGGCAGTGGATCACCGGCTTATAATGCACAGGCCTTTTCGCTAAACATTGGGTGAATTATTTTGGTTCCCCCCTCCCTCTAGAGGGGTCCTATGTTTTTTGGTCACCCCCCTCCCCCATAAAAAAAAGAAAATCTACCCCCCCCCCCCACACACACACACTGCATTTCCTCGCCCCCAGATAGGTCCTTATGGTCGAACCGCTGATTGTAGTGATGTTTTATGAAGTACAGCAGTGCAATTGGTTTTAAGGAGGAATTCCATATTTGTCGCCCCATCGCAGTGGGCACAGAACGTTGAATCAACATGGATAAATGGTTGTCAAAGTTGATTCAATGTTGAACAGTTAAACTAAATTCCGTGCCCATTGGGATTGCATAAACCATGCCAGTATTCCACAGTGGTTTTCTTTTATTTATTTTGAATCAATAACAGTTAAAAGATGAACACAGCACTGGCGAGTTACTCGCCAGGGCTGCATTCACGCATCATGACGACCAAGGTATAATCCATCAATGCATTATGCCGTCCTTGAAGGGTTAGCTGGTTGTGTATGAGGGCGGCAGTGGGTGCTTGATGTAGGTTACTCGCGTTCCCAAATCCTTCCGAAGGAAGGCTCTAGTAACTGCCAAATGTTGGGATTTTGCTGGTAGCTTGGAGCCAGCGAACAGGAAAACTACCTAAAACTACCATCATACATTCTGGTTCCATTTCCTGTTCCTATTCACTGGTTCCAGCCTACCAGCAGGGGTTGCCTAGACCCAGCAAAATCCCAAGTTCAAGGTCATTTAGCTGTCCCCAGAGCCTTCCTTCGGAAGGATTTGGGAACGAGAGTAGATGTAGGTGGGTAGTGGGGCAGGCTGTCAGCCGGAGAGTGATGGACGAGCTGTGCAGTAGATAGATTATAGACCCCAGGACGCCGCTACTGCCTGTGTACCGCAGATATATACTGAATCTGGCATCTGCTGGCGAGGCCGACAAATGGCTGCCCTAATGAGCTCACAGCTGGACAGGGTAGCCAATGTCTGAGGAAAATTAGCAGGGCAATAAAATGTGGGATGGGACTGGTGCTATCTTCAAGGGTGTCCACTGTGCCTGTAAATGACACTTGGGTTAGGTGTTGTCTATGTTTCAATTGATATTATCAATGTTGACCATAATGACCTTACAGTTGGGAGCCTCGCCAGCAGATGCCAGATTCAGTATAGTGATAATTCGGGTTGCTCCGTCTGCGCAGCCATGTTGGATATCAGCTCGGAATTTCTCGTGAGATCTAAGTAGTGGCTTCACGTACACACACACAATGATATGCCAGGAACAGGCTACATTGCGAGAGCAGAACCAAGATCTCACGAGATTGCTGGAGTCAGTGCACACACAGTGTTTGTGGGAACAAGTCCATACCAGTTAGAGCGCTATAGCACTACACCACAGATACTCAGTCCCGAGGCAGTACAACAAATTTTCCACTTTAGAGGATTATTTAACTCAAGTTATGAGCAAATGCATGTTTGACTTTACTGGGACTTAGGGTAGACTGACCTAGAGTCAGCCGCGTACCCTGAGATGTCCACCCCAATTTTATAGTCATTAATGCATGATAAGCCCTCTTTCTGAGATTATAAATTAAGATGGCACCAATCACGCTGTGCCTAAACCAAGCCACTACGTATACATTGAATCTGCAGTGGTGTAGGAAAAGCCCCCCCCCCAAAAAAAATCACTGAGGAGGGGGACCTGAATATGTTGCCCCCCCCCCCCCCCGAAAAAGAAAGAAATTTGTCAAGACCCATGATATAGTACACACAAGTTCCAATCCTTACCTCTACAGCATAGGGAGACGTGGGAGGAGGGGGCTCTAACCCTCGAATTAGAACTAAAGGGGGCTCAAATTTTACTTTTGTATACAGTCCAATATAAGCATGTGTATGATACATCATGCATAAGATTTGATACTTAAAGCTGGTTGGAGTCCCCCCCCCCCGCCCCCCCCTGGGACCCACCAATGAAGATTGGCTTCCTACGCCTCTGATCTGAGGTTGTCGTATACTGATGTGTAGGGAGCAAAGTCATATACTACAGTGGCATATTGATGTCTCATACTGGTTTTCACCTGAAGACCTTGTCCTATTACTAAGCATGAGACGCTTGTTTCCCCAGACATAATCAGTCTCGGGCCCTGACTGTACGTTTACAGTCTGGGAGAGTACTTAGGCCTATATTCCTACACCGGACCACATACCATGCCACTGTGTAGGCCTACAGTATAGGCCTCATGTATCAGCACTCAGCATATTGTGGGTTCGAACCCCACTCATGCCAAATTAGTAGTAATGGTGATATCTGCATAATGCATCTAAATTGAAATAATGTATATATTCCAACATTAAAAAGATGATATAACTATGTCACTAGAGGTGTAATTATGCTTCGAATGGTTTAAATAAATAATTTGAAAAAAATGCTACCAAGTGTGCCATGGTGGGGTTCGAACCCACACACCTCATTAAAAAATGATCCCGGATCCCGGATCATTTTTTCTATATATAAATTTGTCCAAGCCTAACGGCGGCACTGGGCCTGGAGAGCTCGAGGCTCCAAGACATAATAGGCTTGAATCCTTTATAAGAAACGACACAGCTGTTCCCTTTCGATTGAGCTTTTCCTAACCCTTTAATACTCAAAGGCAACGTTTGTCGTCATGATGCACCAATTCAGCACTGATGGGTTACTCCCTTTAGGAGGGTATCAATCCCCGCAGGGTCGTCATGATGTATGAATGCAGCCCTGGGTAGTTACTCTTCAGGGCTGCATTCATGCATCATGATGAAAAAGGGCGCAGTGCATCAAATCACTATGCAGCCTCAACCTTTAAGGACGGATGTCACTAAAAGATGACATTTGTCATCATGATGCACCAATGCAGCCCTGGCGAGTAACTCACTGGTGCTACATTGGGGCATCATGCCGACCCTTCGAGAGTGTCTCAACCTCATAAGGTCAGCATTACGCTTGAATGCAGCCCTGGTGAGTAACTCATCAGGGCTGCCTGCAAACATCATAACAACAAGGACATAGCACATTGAATCACTCTACAGCCTTTAAATAGTATAGTCTTACTGCGGTAATAGCCTTTACTTGTCTCTACCCGTTAGCGTCAGGACTAACCCTCCAATCTACCACCTGATGTATCCCCCCTCTCACCACTACCAGGTGATGTATGACCCCCCCCCCCTGCTGCCGGAGATCTCCTTCTTGTGGAGAGCCAGGAAATATCATCTGACGCGTAGATCTATTATCATTTTTAGCGGCAGACAAAGAGATATCTCCTTAGCTATAGATGACCTGTTTATGCATTACAGTAACAGATAGTGTGTTACTGGTTCTAACGAGGAGTGATTCTCTTGTTTGATGTATTTATAGTGCATAAAAATTAGAAATTTGATTCGTTACAGTAAGCCGGGTTCAATGGCGTCATCACTTCACTGCGTATACTTACATCACAGCTGTAACAGAAACTATGATGCAAACTGTGAAAATATGGTTGCCATTTCTGTAGGTGTACAGTAGATTCTACTGTAGATTAACAATAGAATCTACTGTTAATCTACAGTAGATTCTACTGTAAATCCATTCCACAGTAGATTATAATGTAGATCTACAGTAGCTTTTATTGTGTACATACACTAACTATTTACAGTACATTTAGGCATCATATCGACAAAGAGTATCATTAAAACACTCAGCGGTCCTTAAAAGATTACCAAAAACACCAACACCCATCACCACTACTCCAGCCCCCCCCCCCCCCTCCCAGGCCCTGCTCGGCCCCTCAGGGATTCCCGTGTAAGGTAGAAACCCGATTAGCTCTGACAACAACACATATAAAACAGTTGCTTGTTGCATAGCTTCGACTTTAAAAAGGCCAGACGTTGTTTTTGAGGACACCAGTGGCCAGCCGCGGTAATCACACTTAAACCTTGGTACAGGCTGATAGCTGGGGCGGGGATACTCTCGTTCCCAATTCCTTCCGAAGGAAGGCTCTGGTAATAGCCAAATGACCTTGAACTTTGGATTTTGCTAGGTCTGGGCAACCCCTGCTGGTAGGCTGGAACCAGAGGGCAGGAACCAGAATGTATGATGTTAGTTTTTGGTAGTTTTACCATCAGCCTTTCTGGTTCCATTTCCTGTTCCTGTTCGCTGGTTCCAAGCTACCAGCAGGGGTTGCCCAGACCCAGCAAAATCCCAACATTTGGTAGTTACCAGAGCCTTCCTTCGGAAGGATTTGGGAACGAGAGTAGGGCGGGGAGGGCGTCTTAACACAGGCACCAAGGCCTGCTCAGTGCAGTATGTACTACTGCGCTCTGCTGATAACTATGCACCTCCTTCAGTGTATTATGGTATCGCTGCGTTCCCCTCTCCCCTCACTCCCTGCCTTCTCCATCCTTCCTTCCTTCCCTCCTCCCCCTCCCTTCTCTTCTCCCTCTGTCCCCCCTGCCACTTCCCTCCCTCCTTCCCTCCTTTCCTGCCCCTCCTTCCCTCTTTCCTTCCTTTCTTCCTGCCCCTCCTCCCTGCTGTCCCTTTGTACCCTCCTGCCCCTTCTTCCCGTACCTTCTGCCCTTCCTCTCTCTCCTCCCTCTCCTCCAATTTTCCTCTCCCCGTCCTTCCCTCCCTCGTCCCTCTTTCTCCATCACACAGGTAATCAACATTCAATACTTATCCAAGCTGGTCGTGTCTAAGACATAACAGTAATCTTGAAGTCTTTGCGAAAACTTTTTCATCCCACAGGACATTCGGTCCTGCAAATTTTCAATATTGAAGGACCGGCTACATTTCTGGAGGACCAGATAGCCACATATCTGATGATTTCTGCATTTTAAGTATAAAAGAGTTTTTTCCATTAAAAATACAATTTATTTGAAATCATTTATGGCTAAATCAGGACAGATATATAGTTTTACACAGTATATTGACATACACATTTCAGCTTTAGGAACTTAACTGAATTCTTCTAGTTCAGAAAAGCCCAAAATGCGACTGGAAATTCGGTCCTGCTACACTTGTAAATCTACTGGACCGGTGGCATTTTAGAAGGACATTGCCACTGTCCTGCATGTTTTCGCGAAGACTGATCTTGGAGATATGAAGCCACGCTACAGTGGGAATGTCTAACATGACTGGTTCTAGTGTGGTGAGCGTCACCCAGGTGGCAGCAGTGAGTAGGGAGGGGTGGTTAGTTCACATTCCTGCTGGTAGGGGGAGACGCTGTGCAGCACCCGCAGTAGTGTGGGAGGACGATACCAGGGGGCGCCAGGGGGCGGCCACTACTTCAACCCACCCTGCACATCCCACCTCTAGACGATATCCCTCCATGAACACATGTTCTCCTAACATAGGTTTCAACATACGTCCATTATATAGAACCAGGGGTAAGACTAGGCCACCCATCTACCCCCTATAGGATAGGCTATAATGCATGTTGAGGAGCTGGGGTTTAATAAAGAATTTGAAAAAAATGAAGGGGGGGGGGTCTACCATTCACCAATATACAAAGGCCTGAAATGTAACTGATCGAATAATCATTAGAGGAATTTATATATCTTTTGAAAATGGATGAGAAGGGGCACTGAGCCGACAGGACCCCCCTCCCCGTGGAAATAAGATTGGATGTAGTAGTATTACCCCTGTGTCCGCCCCTGATGGAGAAGGGGAATATCAAGGCACAGGGATGAACTGTGCTGAAGGGTCGAGTAGTATATAGACAAGGGCACTGCTCCAGGCGTAGATAGGTACAAATCTGCCGGAGTGCGTCAACCCAGTATATCGCATGGGCAAACGTGGTATGATTGGAAGTGATAAATAGCCTTGGAAATAAAATGACTAGAATTAAGGGCTGTAGACAGAGTAACTGCTACCTGTAGTGACATGCATTACCTGACGTATACGACTGATATAACCCATTCGTCTTCACCCATCATCTCCAAACAATTAAACACAAAGCGGTATTAATTGAGTTTTTATTGGATGTGCCAGTTGTTGTCCTCGTTGTAAGAGGAGCATTAGTGAAAACCATTTAATTTCAGAGAAGATTTAAACACTGGATAACAATCATGTAACCCGTAATCCCATCTCCCTGCGCGCGCAGCACGACAAGGGATCCTATTCCATCAAAGCCTATTATTGTCAGTTTTTTTTTATTTAACCATTTAAGGACCGCATAGCGCTCTGTCATGATGCATGTATGCATGCAGGCCTGGTGAGTTACTCGCCAGTGCTGCATTTATGCATCATGCCGAGCCTATGGAGTTAATTAATGCAAATCCTATGGAGCTGATGCACTCCCCAAGGGTCGGCATGATGCACCAATGCATCATGTTGGTGCATCATGGAGACAAATGGACATGCAGATTGAGGACACATGGTGGCGGTACAGGGTTAGAATTATGCCATCATCAAGGTAACGGCACGCTCACACCCACACCCACACCCCCTCACACACACCTACACACGCCCCTCCCACACCCACACCCCGACACACACCCGCCCCCACCCACACCCGCAACATGGCCTACTTCCATGGTAACCCATCTACACCCTATCTCTGTGGTGTCTCTGTGATCCCAGTGTAATTATGGGGAGTAGTTATACGCATGAGCCATCCACACATGACACCTCACTATTGGTGTCGGTGTTTAAAGATGGGTTAGGAACTAATCTCGGGCCAAATTTCATTTTTCATTTTTTCAACGTATTTGTGTCCATAATGTCCATATAAATATGTGTGTAGCTTTTTAAATCATTCTGATACACACAAATCCATAAAAAGTAGAGCAAATTATGTTTAGAATAGCTCAGGTACTCAGGGGACCCGACTCTATTAGAGAAAGGGGTCCTCTGACCTTGTTTTCCCTATATTTTATGCATTTACAAGTATCAGAATGATATAAAATACTACACTCATATTTATATGGACATAATGAACACAAATACGTTGAAAAACTGAAAAATAAAAATAGACCAAAAATTAGCTCCTATCCCATCTTTAACAGGTTATTGGAGCCTACGGATTTACTGGTGTGTCAATAAAATCTAGAGTAGTATAGTATGTATCGGAACGGGACTATAGTTAAGTACTGTTTATTACTCAATCGACCTGCAGCCAATCAGAGGCCTCCCTTTTGGCGGGAAATTCAAAAGCAGCCAATGAGAGGCCTCCCTTTTGGCGGGAAATTCAAATAGGTCACGTGACCGGAAGTGACCTACTTCCGGTCACGTGACCTTTGGGCGGGAAATTCAAATAGGTCACGTGACCGGAAGTGACCTACTTAAGAGGGTCACGTGACCACCATGTTGGCGGGAAATTCAAATAGGTCACGTGACGGGAAGTGACCTACTTAAGGGGGTCACGTGACTACTAGGTTGGCTTTCAAAATAAGTCACTTGAGATTTTGATGGATAAATAAATTTAAAAAAAGAAAAAAAAAGCAAGCTGAAAAAGCTTGCTAAAAAATAATTTAAAAATGTGGCTCTTTTTTTCTAGGGGGAGAGGGGCACTCAGGGGGGCACTCTTTAAGATGCATGGGGGGGGGAGGGGGGGAGGGGGGGGGAGGGGCAGGGTTTTTTAAGAGTGAGACTCGCTTCTCTGCCCTCTCTAAAAGAGAGGGCAGAGAGGCGAGTCTACTTACCATGAAAGGTATCATGATCGCGTTTATGATGATGTGCATCATGATGTGACTATCTTACAACCCTATGAGAAATAAGCAAGACATGGGCGTACTTACACGGGCTATTTGTAAACTAATTTCTCTTGAATCTATTAACAGCTCACATTTTTTTTCTTAGATGACATCTGACAGCTGCTTGCTAGGCTAAGATATTGTTAAATAAACAACTTGGAAAGCTAATTACAGTTTTCTGGCTTGAAATATAGTCTTTCAACAGACTTTTTTTCTCATCTTACACAGAGGCAAATATCAGAGACACCCAATGGCGCTTAAACTGCTCTCAGCCAAGGGTCGGGCACTGCTGGACTATAATAGACGGGTCAAGGACCGTTCTACTGTGGGTCAGGCTAGGTCGGACATTCAATAACGCGACTTTAGCAAAACTTGCTTGAAAGTCTGACCATGCGAGATCCTTATGCCCCAGTCTGTCAATGCTGTCCAGACTTTCAAGCAAGGTTGTCAAAGACCTACCTGTCATTGAATGTCCGACTTAGCCTGCCTGACCCTCAGTAGAACGGTCCTTGACTCATCTATTATAGTCCAGCAGCGCCCGACCCTTGTATGAGAGGGGTATTGACACCATTGGCTGACTCTGATAATTCGCCTGTGTGCACGAGGGGAGGAGAGGGTTTACAGCTTGCGCTTATAGAGCACTACTGGTGGAGGTTTGGATGAGGAGGCTATGACATATGATGTTTGTCTTAAAAAATAGCCATGGCGCATGTCGATGTCGCTTAATTATGCTCATATCTCATGTCGATTTTAAGAATTTCTCATGTCACCTGTCACTGTGTTTTTCAAGCTTCATGTCAAATGTCACTAGGCTTCATCTCGACTTTAGTGGTCCACACTGCTGCTGCTGCTGCTGCTGCTGTCGGTGCTGCTGCTTGTGCTGCTTGTGCTGCTCATGCAGCAGCTGCTGGCTGCTTGTGCTGCTGCTGCTGCTGCTGACAGATGCTACTGCTTGTGCTACTGCTCGTGCAGCAGCTGCCAGCAGCTGCTGAAGCAGCTGTCAGCAGCTGCTGGCTGCTTGTGCTGCTGACAAGGTCATGGGGGCTGCTGCTGACGATGTCACGGATGCTGCTGACAAATGCTACGGCTTGTGCTGCTCGTGCTGCTTGTGCTGCTGAAGTCGCTGCCAGCTGCTTGTGCTGCACGTGCAGCTGCTGCTGAAGCCGCTGCTAGATGCTGCTGCTTGTGCTGCACGAGACTGAGTAGCCGCTATTCGGCGTTTCACTCCTTATGTACCCTGTCCTAGTTAATCCTCTTAAACGGCTGAAAAGGCTCTCTCAGCACAGAGACTCTACTCAATGTAAGAGATCAGTTAAGTAAGTTTTCACATGCCACCTGACTACTGCGGGAGGGTTTAGACTTAAGCAGCTTAGTGCACACACGTGTCTGTTAGAAAAGCTACCTGCACACCTGCCTTCCTTTTTCACTAGTATTTACCCCCTGCCGACTTATAAGGCACCTATACACGCCTTCTTGCTTCTAGAGCTAAGCTGACTGGCAGCTATTTTAAAAGAGAATACTCGTTACCTGTATAACGGATAAGGGGGTTATGAGATTAGCGTGTGTATACAAAAAAAACAAAAAAAAAGCTACAGGGGGCGCGTGTCTGTCTGTGAGGTAGAGACCATGTGGTAAGCGACTCAAGTGTAAAACAACAGCACCTCCTCTTGTCGCAGTGAGTGGTGTGGACGGCGGCTGGCTAGTTGAATTTAAGCGTCAGCTTGAAAGATAAGGCCAAATAAAAAAAAAAAAAGGTTTGTTTCAGGTCACCCGACCAACCCTAGCAAAACAGGGTCGACCCTACGTTTTTTTTTTAAGCAAGTTTGAAGAAAATTTCATATTTTTATACTTTTTGGGTCATTTTTAGAATTTCCACGGAGGATGGCTAGTACTTTCATGTTAAAAAAATAAAATAAAATAAAATAAAAATCCGACCTACCGACTCCAGTCTTTCTGCCCATGTTACCTGAAACATACCTTTTTATTTTTTTTTGGCTTAATCCGTTCACGGGCTGGCGCGTCACACCTGTCGTTAATCACCCCCTGTAGTCTTTGTATACACAGGTGACTCGGCTTTATCTCTTCACCAGCTATAATCCCATATACATGTAGCGCACGTTACACTCGTTAATTCTCTTTTCATGCTGATGGATTAGGGGTGGAAGGGTTCAGGTGAAAAGCGATTTGATTCTCTCTGGAAGAGGGTTGGAGCTCTAGGTGAAAACAAGCTTAGAACATCCAGATTAGCTGCTCTCTCGGCTATATAAAGAGCTTCATTTTTTCTAATCTCTGCCCACTTCGTCTTGTTGTACACTATCAGTCACGAGGCAGACGCTGGAAGTAGCAGATGTTTGCAGTATGGTTTACACAGAGGTTACCTGCTAATAGGATTTTGTCAGAATAGGGTGAGTTGCTATTAAAATGAACATTTTAAATGGGTTGTTAATATGGTATCTGATGTTAATGAGCTAACACCTAACATTGAGGATTATGACCTCCCAGAGGGGCGTCTCGCCAAATTCTCCAGTCTTGACTATAGTCTTAACTGTCTAAAGACTGTGGAGCACGTTAATGGGTGGTCTCCTTACTAATTTCACTTGACCAGGCCGGCAGGGTCAACTAGGCTAGGTAATTACAACCACAAGGGCGGCTACTCAACATGCAAGTAGACCTACTACTACGAGATTGTCTTTTGACCACTCTGCCGCCGCCTGCTAGTCTGGCGATTACATGCTCTAGTATAGTTCTCCGCTCTTTTCGTCAGATGACGCCACAATAGGGTTTTTGTACATTTCCACGATACTCGCGAACATTTTAAACGCATAATGACCTATAATAAGCAACAAAGCACACTTCTAATATATTGAATATAAGAAACATGTCAACGTTGTGTATTTCTGATAGAATGAGGCAGATTCTTTGAAATATCAACTAAACTATAGTGAGATTGAAAATACTACACCATATCTAAAGCGATATAAAAGCTATATAAAGTCAGAACCTCTGACGGATCGGTAGGATCACTCAACCATTCGTCCTCGAAAGCAACACAGGGTTCCCGTCCAACAGGACTTTGAGCCTTGACGCTTTTGAGGAGGATTGATCTCATGCTGCTTAACATGTGGTGTAATTAATCAACACCGCGGCCCCTCTTTAGGGGCCACACAATAAACAAAGAATAAAAAAGGGTAGGACTTAGGTTTAAAGTGAATCTCCCAGGATTTTGGCGAGGTCGACAAAGGAGGAGATAACAGATTAAACTGCAGGAGACTATACGCAAACCTTGATACTCTCAGAGGGGGAGCTCCATATTGCGGACCTGTGGTCAAGGTAATTACAACCACAAGGGTGGCTACTCAACATGCAAGTAGACCTACTACTACGAGATTGTCTTTTGACCACTCTGCTGCCGCCTGCTGGTCTGGCCATTACATGCTCTAGTGTAGTTCTCCGCTCTTTTCGTCAGATGACGCCACAATAGGGTTTTTGTACATTTCCACGATACTCGCGAACATTTTAAACGCATAATGACCTATAATAAGCAACAAAGCACACTTCTAATATATTGAATATAAGAAACATGTCAACGCTGTGTATTTCTGATAGAATGAGGCAGATTCTTTGAAATATCAACTAAACTATAGTGAGATTGAAAATACTACACCATATCTAAAGCGATATAAAAGCTATATAAAGTCAGAACTTCTCACGGAACGGCATCTGCAACAGATCACTCAACCAGGTGTCTTGAAATGCCACACAGGGTTCCCGTCCAACAGGACTCTGAGCCTTGTCGCTTTTGAGGAAGGTTTGATCTCATGTTGCTTAACATGTGGTGTAATTAATCAACACCGCGGCCCCTCTTTAGGGGCCACACAATAAACAAAGAATAAAAAGGGTAGACCTTAGGTTTAAAGTGAATCTCCCAGGATTTTGGCGAAGTCGACAAAGGGGTAGATAACAGATTAACCTGCAAGAGACTATACGCAAACCTTGATACTCTCAGAGGGGGAGTCTCATTTTGCGGACTTGTGGTCAGATCTATCCCTTCTAGGGGGCAGGTTGCATGTCGTAAATGTCTACTACAGACATTGGGATATATTGTTAATCTTACTCTAGGGTCTCCATAATTAGACCCTGAATCCGTTGTTAAACGGGTGTGAGGGGGTGGTAACTAATACTTATGAGATGTTAGCTTAGTTCATAGTCTCCTTACCAATTTTCACTTGACCAGGCTGGCAGAGCCAACTAGTCTAGGTAATTATAGCCACAAGGGCGGCTACTCAAGATCTAAGTAGACCTACTACTACGAGATTGTCTTTTTGGTCCTTCTGCTGCTTAGTTATTACATCCTCCAGTCTAGCTCGCCACACCCTTTGAGCAGCACCACCATTGCCTCGGTAAAAGTGTAGGGTGTGTGCTTTCCACCTTCAGGTATCCATAGATTCGATCACTATCACCCCCCTTGAAATGACTTCAGCTGTTAATTAGGGCGTAAAGCCACCAACCAAGTCCCTGTCAAAAGATGTGAATAACGAAACGCGCTAGTATAGTTCTCCGCTCTTTCGTCAGATGGTGCCACAATAGGGGTTTTGTACATTCCTACGATGCTCGCGAACATTTCAACGCATAATGAGCTACATAGGCAACAAAGCGCGCTTCTAATATATTAAAATATAAAAAACAATTCAATATTGTGTATTTCTGATAGAAATGAGGCGGTTTCCTTAAATACCAACTAAACTATAGCGAGATGAAAAATACCACACCATATCTAAGGCTTTATAAAAAACTATAGAAAGTCAGAACCTCACACGGATCAGCATTCTGTTTGCAACGGATCACCCCTGACCCACTGGTCCTCGCATGCCACACACGGCTCTGCCGTGTTTGAGCTTTGAGGTATCACCCATCAAGTGATCCATGCTGCCCAACATGAAGCGTAATTAATAGCTGCTGTTGCATAGCACAGTGGCAGCATCTAACTAACTCTAAAGAGTTAGTCGGCCCCTCTTTAGGGGCCACACAATAAACAAAGAATACCCTGAATCTGGGACCTGCGGGCGAGGGCCCCAACTGTGAAGTCATTATTGGCCACATTGGTAATATCAATTAAAACTTTAGACAACACCCACCTTAAGTATCATTAACGGACAATATCAATGAACTCAGCATCCGCCTGGTTACCACATTTAGCACCAATTTTACAACTCACAGGGGCCACACTAGCCTCACCGCGCTTTTTATTGCTCTGCTGATTTCTCCAATCCAAAACATGAGGTATCTAGTCTAGCTGTGAGCTCATTGGGCTAAACAAAAAAATAATCCGTGTTCAGGTAACATGGTCCAAAAAAAAATAGGGTAGGTCTACGTCGCCTAAGGCGACGAAAGCGCGTCAAAGCGTTTACAGGGTTCGAGCCCGTGAGCTGCTCCTTGGGGCTGCAAAAAACGCTTAGACACTGAAATCCCATAGGGAAAAAATTTTGGGTTTTTGGACTTTAGGCCTTAATTTGAGGGTGATCCCGGGCTGATAGAAAAATAATTCTTGGACGAGCGGATAGCTCTGGATCTCTTTTATCTAAAACAGCGAAAAATTGATTATGGTTTCGCCGCAATTCATCCGACGGGGGGTAATCAGCCCCCCCCTCTGCCAATCAAGGCAGTGAATCTTGGCGACCGTGCGATCACTCACGGCCACCGCGACGAACCGACAGAAGAGATCGGCATCTTAGTATGATTCGTGTGACCTACTTAGAGGCTCACACGGTGGAGGTGTGTCCGGCGTTCGGCGCGCTGATTGGTTACTGGTGGGAGGCGCTGTGCCGCGTCAAGAACTTCACCTATTTGGGGCGGCTGTTAAAGGCGCACTGAGTTGAGGTGCACCTTTAAGCAAGAGCGCGATCCGGCCTAGTCTTGCGGACCTCTGTTTAGAGAGTGTAGCAAGCGGCTATGTCGCGCTCTCCAACCACAGGCTTAACAGTGGTCCGCAAGACGCGTGCACACACAGACCGAACAGACACACACAGACCCACACACCCACACACTCCTATCAGTGAGACGTCTAGCAGATTCGGGAGAGGCGACCAGGGAGGTACTCTCGGCTAGCGGCCACTAATTGCCTGTTTAGATAAGGCACAGAAACAAGGGTGATGACAGACTACGTGTTCAAGCAGCCAACATGCCCTGACACTTGATAATGGATGTGGACCGCTAAATTCGATATGGTGACATGACCATTTCTTATAATCGACAAACGACATGAGGTCTAATGACAAGTGACATGAGGCCCAAAAAATCATAGTGACAGGTGACATGAACATTTCTTAAAATCGACATGGGATATGAACATTATTAAGTGACATTGTCATGTGACATGGTCATTTTCTAAGATCGACATTCGACATGGGGACCCCCTATCCAGAGCCCCTTGATAGATGACAGCTGTTGTGTGTAAGAAAAGTGTATGCCTCACAATCAAAAGATGATAAAAGGCTTTATCCCACTCGATGTGGGTTTTGAATCAAATATCAAGGGATCAAATATCAGATCGATATTTGACGTCGTCAAGTGATATCTGACGTTGTCAATCACTTTTACTATGTAGTCAAGGTCGTAAAAACAGAGCCCCCTGATTGGTCAACAGCATGAATGAAAGTTGCATCTCAAACTTTTAATACTCGGTATGGGGCCCCGTGGGGCTGGGACCAATATTTGCAATTTTCGGAAATACTGTCGAGAATTTCTAGATGGAAACACCTTGTCTGAGGTAATTTGACCTCTACTCTTCGATATTCAAGTAATACTCAAGCTATTCTGACTCTAAACATGAGTAAAACGGTCATTTACCAGCGTTATCGGCAGCGCCGACATCAACAACTGCTGATCTCCCTTGGTTACATGACCCAGCTCCGTTTCTAAGGCCTCATGGATCGGGGCCCTGAAGGGGATCTGCAGAGGCCCTATATCGGGCCCTAGATATGTACATTATATTAATATCTCATAACTTAATTTACTCTAAAATCTTTTGATAGTTCATAACCTTGACCCTTATCTCCTTTTCTCGCGGGATAAAGATAGAATTTGGTTGTTGGCGTGGCCTCTCGTAGATATCTGCTCTTCTCCACGGCACCTCTCGAGCCCCCTGCGGGGCCTCTAGGGGCTGCTAGACGTCTCTCTGCTATGTAGTGTGGGATGTAAAAGAACCCTTGTCTCGGTAAAAGGGCCAATAGATTCGATCACCATCACCGCTCTTGAAATGACCATAGCTGTTAACTAAGGCGTAAAGCAACCCACACACCCACACACCCACACACCCACACATTTTTCTGTATGAGCCTTCAGACCTCAAGCTGCTCAGTGTACGGGACTAGGTTTTGTCATAGGCCCTACGGACGCTACTCAAGGTAAAAATAAGAGAGCTGTCTCACCATGACATTGGGCTGGCTGTAGTTTTTTATGTTTCGGTACCTACAACCAAAACAGCCAGTACCCGCCCCAGGGCTTCATGTCGCACGCGGGAAAAGTATAACGGTGGCGCCAACTGTCGGAATAGCGGGTACACTACGTCAGTAGTTCTTTTGTTCTCCGCTGAGTGACTGGGCGAAATGTAGTCGGTAGCTCTATTTTCTGTGCACTGTTCTGTTCATTTTCTACACTTAACACTTAAATAGACCGCGTGTTTGTACAAGCTAACCGTTTTTATCAGTGCAAAAATTAAATAAGCATCGGATAGAACACTAAAAAATGAGAAAGTAATCGGGCGCTTAGTATAAGGCACCAGTTTTATCATGAGACACCGAAAGTCTGGTTTTTTTAAGGTGAATAAGACAGTCGACTGAGAGCTCCAAACTAACCAAAAACGTACCAGAGGGAGAACGTACCCGACAGGGCAGGGGCCTTCTACACCCCGGCTCTGATTGATGAGCAAGCGACAAGTGCTACAGAGGGCCTATTCCTCTTTTGAGGTGGGCCCGAAATTGAACAAAAGAATAAACTCAAGAAAAAGCCTTAGGCTTAAAAGAGTTGTAGATACTGATTTTAACGAAGAAGTCACATTCATTAGTTTACAAATAGCCCGTGTAAGTACGCCCATGTCTTGCTTATTTCTCATAGGGTTGTAAGATAGTCACATCATGATGCACATCATCATAAACGCGATCATGATACCTTTCATGGTAAGTAGACTCGCCTCTCTGCCCTCTCTTTTAGAGAGGGCAGAGAAGCGAGTCTCACTCTTAAAAAACCCTGCCCCTCCCCCCCCCTCCCCCCCTCCCCCCCCATGCATCTTAAAGAGTGCCCCCCAGAGTGCCCCTCTCCCCCTAGAAAAAAAGAGCCACATTTTTAAATTATTTTTTAGCAAGCTTTTTCAGCTTGCTTTTTTTTTCTTTTTTTAAATTTATTTATCCATCAAAATCTCAAGTGACTTATTTTGAAAGCCAACCTAGTAGTCACGTGACCCCCTTAAGTAGGTCACTTCCCGTCACGTGACCTATTTGAATTTCCCGCCAACATGGTGGTCACGTGACCCTCTTAAGTAGGTCACTTCCGGTCACGTGACCTATTTGAATTTCCCGCCCAAAGGTCACGTGACCGGAAGTAGGTCACTTCCGGTCACGTGACCTATTTGAATTTCCCGCCAAAAGGGAGGCCTCTCATTGGCTGCTTTTGAATTTCCCGCCAAAAGGGAGGCCTCTGATTGGCTGCAGGTCGATTGAGTAATAAACAGTACTTAACTATAGTCCCGTTCCGATACATACTATACTACTATCTAGACTTGAACATACTCAATGTCCGCCAAGTATGCACAGCACCTTGAAGCAACGTCCTTTTCTACCCTCTATCCCTAGACAACCCCCGCCCCCCAACACACACCCCCCAACACACAAACACCCTCCCACACATATATACCCCAACCATTGCCTTAATTGTAATGCACCACCATCCCAGTGGCGCTCTCTGTCCGAAGAGCCCTTTATTATAGTGGCGTTGTAGGCGAGGAGTACAGGCAATTCACGCCTATAGCCTTGAATATGGTGGAATTGAAGCTCTGAGAAATAGTCTGTCCATATGATTGGGCTCGAAAATGCTTGATGTCCACAGTTCATTCAGTGAGATTTGTCAGTGGGTATTCCTGCACCCATGTGTTGCGCTAAGGACGGATCATGTACACTGAAAAAGTAAACTTGTCTCCAGACTCGTCAAAGTGACTGTCATAAAATAAACGAGTCAAAAGTTGTCTAACGTATCAGGTTACCATCCCACAAATAGAATCTGGAGCTGGCAAATGTCTGGTTTTGGGCTGGCACATACCAAGTGGGTCTTCTATCTCTAGCTAGAAGACCCGCTTCCTTGTCACTTAGACAAGTTTTTGACTCGTTTATTTTATGACCGTCACTTTGAAGAGTCTGGAGACAAGTTAATTTTTTGAGTGTAGCACCCCCCCGCCCTCCCCCCCCCTTCCCCGTACTGGTCCATGTCTAATTAGGGGTCAGGGTGTGGACAGGATACAGACAGCTCCTTGTTGTAGCTAATTGCCGTCATTAGTGACTTCTACCCCAGGCACACAGTCCTCGTCCTGATGTGTCTGTCAGTGTCACACCCCCGCCATTCCTAACCCTAACCCCAAATCGACACACATGTGCCATCACTACGAACCGTTATCTTAGAGCCTGTAAAGCTCCAATGGCACTGGTGACTCTTAACATCTACACACTCAGAAAAGTGAGCGTCATTGTCGCTAAAACTACCCTCACCTGAGAGTCAAGCAGTGCCTGACCCTCAGGTGAGGGTAGTTTTAGCGACAATGACTCTCACTTTTCTGTGTGTGTCTTGGTATATGTAGACAAGACTATGTCAGACAGACAGACAGAATTCTAAGATTAGATTAGGTCGTCCCTATACAACTTGGTAGTTCTCTCACTAGGTAATTTCCAGTTCACATTCAAAAGATATTGGTACCGATACCTATATGTATATAATTACAATACATCATATTGACTCCCGGTATCGCACATGGGTAGTGTAATCTGTAAATGGTGGAATATCAATCACTACAAAATGTTAAAATTCAAACTGTATTCGTTATGCTATAAATATCAAGTATAAACAATCCCTTTCGAAATCATTGTTTTGTATCACAGATTGTTCCGAATTTGATTTTACTGACAGCCCTCTTGTCTCTAACAGAAAACGATTGCCATATTAAGCCAAAGTGCCAAATGAGTAAAAATATGAATGGTAACAATAAACGGTGCATTATGAAAGCTGATGTGTTGATTGCCATTATGCTGCGGAAATCAGGAATTAACTTTCAAAACGTCGGAAATGCTTTATTTGTACAGTCAGAAAATCTATGCACTGATGAAACACCGGGGGAAATCAGCTAGCACCCCTTTTAGGACAGCATACTGATTTAATTCACTCTGCCATTTGTTGGCATTATGCATGTATGCAGCTCTGGCAATTAACTTTTAAATTTACTTTGAAGTGGTTTTCTCACACGTCAAGTGCTCATCGGTTTATAAACCGCATATAAAATGTATGTATGTCATCATAAGCCTTGGAATCTATAAACAAAGAACAAAGGATGTATTGCCTTTTGTGGACAAATAAAATGATATTCAAACCAAAAAAATGCTGCACCCTCCACCCTCCATCCCCTAGTGGCGTCAGGGCTGTCTGTGCAGAGCCTTTACCCAGCCACTATGGCACCTTTATAATAGTGATGAGAATTACAGAATGTGAAAATGTATGTCAATATCAAAGGATGTAAAGGCCAGGTAAATTGATGTGAATATGAAACACTATCTGTGCACCGATTTACTATGAGATTATCACACATTTACATGGATTTTACTGGAAATCACATGAGGGGTAATTACATGTAAATATCAATCGGTGTAAAGGTCAGGTAAATTTGTGTAAATTTTTAGCAAAATCTCTGCACAGATTTACAATGCAAATTACTTAGATTTACACGATATTTACTTGGGAATTACAATAGGAGTAAATACTAGCAAATATCAATCGATGTAAAGGCCAGGTAAATTGGTGTACATCTCAAGCACCATCTCTGCACAGAATCCCAAAGACATTAACACCTCTGTACTTCACATTTACCTGTTGTAAAACCCAAAGTTTGTGCAGTGCTGTTGCTCCTACCTGGTTGATACATGGCCGATACACTCCTGAAGGGTCGACATGATGTACCTAGTGTCGGAGAGGTACCTGCTCATTCCGCATTGAAGCATCATGACAACAGTGTATTTTCGATTATGATCTGACCAAATAAATACACTCATAAAACTCAAAAGCAAATGAACAAATGTACTACAAGAGGCTGGATTGCCTTCACCAAGACCCAAGACAATAACTGTAGGTGTCAGTGCATTAATCAGGCATGTCGTGAAGCCTGTAAGGTGCCATAAGAAGGGCTGACATTGTCCATACTGACTGCAGCTATAGAGATGACACTAGGTGACATTTCTACATTGTCTTTCCAGGAAGAAGGATCGCGCCTTATAATGCAGCTTCCTCTAGGCTTATGGCAAGGAACATGACATTTGTGCACCTTATCTGTATTAGCAATGGACCACTATAGGGTATATACCGTACCGTCGCGATGAAGCGCCTGGTCTTGAAAAAGCGCCAGTCTTGAATAAACGCAGGGGTATAGGGGCACCCAAATTTTTCTTAAGCACTAAAATCGTGACCTTGAATAAGCACCTGTCTTGTATAAGCGCCTGTATAAGAGCCCCGCCAAATTGAAGAGCGCCCTGGCGCTTAACCGCGACGATACGGTATTAGTAGGCAATATCATATTGCCAACAATGTGGTAATTGATTTATTCACATAATGGTCATAACGGATTCCCATGTTGCTAGCCATGCTGCATACGATTCACATGACAGTTACATGTGAGATTTAGATAATTATATGTTACAAATGGCAACCACTTCATATTCTGGTGACCTATTAAGAAATTAGTGATTGATTCACATATCGACCAATCCTACCTCACAAAGCTATAAATATGAAAATCGATATTTTCTTGCCCCTTTAATATAGAAACTGATCTCCCTGTCTCTATGCTTTTAGGGAGTGCACTTTTTTTAACAACAGTGGCGGGGTGGTGGATTTGGGGGGGGGTAAAAAATTTGGACCTGTTTTGAGGGAAAAAGCCTGCCTGCTACTATGCTTAAAAGGGGCGCAAACGCGCGCGATTTTCGGCCTGCCGGGGGGGGGGGTAAAAAAGGTCGACCCCTCTAGGGGGGGGTGAAAAAATTTGCGCGCTCCGCGCAAAATCTCACCGCCCCCCACCTGTTGTTAAAAAATGAGCACTCCCTTAACATGACTGATCCCCATCTAACTGCCTCACACCCTAGTCCATACACTTGTTGGCGGCTTTACGATGACCGATTCACATCCCACCTCCCCAATATGGCGCCATGTTGTCATGACGACCCTAACACTGACTGATCCTTATGGTACCCGGTTCCTATGGCAACCCATTCTTATTCAGCCATCTGAGCATCTCCCCACGGTCAGTATTGTGCCGTGTCTGTCTGTACCCGGGGCATGCCCTGCCCCATCCCTGCCCCCCCCCCCCCCCCCCCCCCCACCTACCTGAGGGTATCATACAGACACCTAGGTAGTGTGAGCTTGCACAGCCCAGGTCTGCATATAGGGCAGGGCCCTGTATAGAATGTATACTGGGAGCAGACATAAGATAGGCTCGATGCCAACATTTCACATCAGAGATTGACATGATACCTATTCTCCTGTCGTCATGATGCACAGATGATGCAGTAGCTCCTATTGGCGGATCCTGAAGTACATCAACCATTATGATGCATGATGCTGTAACGGCAAGTTACTCGCCAGAGCTGGATTAATGGATCCTGGCAACAGAATGACATAGTAAATGCAAGAAAAGAGCCCCTAAATTACAACTTAGAAAATGCATTGTCACTTAGGTATACAGCCCACCACCCAGGCATAACATGTTATGTTTACTTGTAGATGAGTTTTGCTGTGATCCCTTTGCACACATGAACACCACAATTAAAATGGCAGGACTAGTTCTTAGTAGCCTCTATCACCTAATCTTTCTCTGAATGTTAAAACAAGTACTGAAAAAATTGCTGCTCTCTAATCCTGATAAAGCCCATAAGCAGCTGATAAGGAAGGCGTGCCGCTGGCTTCAGCCAAGCTATAACCTGGAAGTTAAACCTGGTTTTAGAAGGCACTACCCTCTAGTCTGAACGGTACATTGTGACTGGGGTATTGTCCAGCCTGGACCCCCACCGCCCCAGGACCTGCCGACAGTAGCCTCGATAAGAAGATGAAGCGTCTGTAAGATGAAGAAAGATTGATTGACGCGTCACACCCGGCCCGATATTGATGCCATCTACATGAAGAGTAGTAGGTTATTCTGGTCGGTGTGATCAGAATTGGGGAGGGGGGGTTGCCGTTTTTATTTTCCCACCAGCTGATGGTGTGGGAAAGGGAGTGAAAATCATACATTAGCTTAATTCAATCGTCAAAGGAGAGGTTTTGGGATCTCCATATTAAAGGAGTTAAATGGTAGAGTTCAAGGAAATGTGAAATTGATCGTCATGATACACCAACGCAGCCCCAGTGATTAACTCGCCATTGCTGTGTTGGTACATCATTCCGAACCTCCGGGAAGGTATCAGCCCCTTAGGGAGTGGTCATTTTTTAACAACAGGGGGGTCGGTGGATTTGGGGGGGGGGCCAAATAAATTTGGACCCCTTGCAGGGGGGGACCAAAAAGATTTGGACCCCTCTTGAGGGGGGGACCAAAAAAATTGCACCCCTTTTTAGTGAAAAAGCCCGCGCGTTACTATAGCTCAAAGGGTTCAGCGGCGCTCAATTTCAGTCGGCCTGAGGGAGGGACCAAAAACATTTCGACCTCCCGTGGGGGGGGGACCAAAAAAATGTCAACCCGCCCGCGCAAAAATCCACCGACCCCCCCTTGTTGTTAAAAAGTGACCATTCCCTTAGCATCAGCATGACAGTAGTCATGTACAATGATGAAAAGGGCATAATGCACTAAAGCATTCTGCTGGTCTGAAAGGATTAACCTCCATCAAAAGTCTATATTGCTCATCTAGAGACACTTGCAGTCATCACATGGTGGGGCAGGATTCCTCCTGCCGAGCACCCATATCCTCACACTGATATTCCTAGGCTCCCTATACGCCCAACCTCTCAGTCACTAGTGCCTAACCTAGTTAGTCATTTTTTGGCTCCCTATACGACCAACCTAGATTAGTTATTATTGTCAGGTTGGTCACTACTGACCAACCCACCTTAGTCTTTATAGTTCCAGGGGGAGCCACTGAGTGGTCATCACAGGTGGCCCCAACTAGTGGTATACAAATACAACACACCAATGATGGACCTAGGTTAGCCACTACTGACTGACCCCTTGGTCATTTTTGAATATAACTTTGCCATTACGACCAAAACTCACATGACCAACCTAGGATAGTCTGTACTGACTAACCCTTTCAATCTATGGATTTTCAGTGTAGAGACAATTGCAGTTATCACATGGTGGAGCTGGGTTCCTCCTGCCGAGCACCCATATCCTTAAGGCTGGTCATTAAGGACAAGAAATACCAAGCATCAAAAAGGTTACTGGTCGGCGAGTAATTCGGGTTAAATTTGGAAACAATCTTAGAGTTCAACCAGAAATAGACAACCTTGGTCATCATTGCCGAGTGATTGTCTCAGTCATCAGTCCACAAATTGAAGAGGCCGATCCGACCTGATCAGTCACCTGGGGACGTGTACTCACTGATGTAATGGGAGCCGGAAGGTCCTTTAGTCAACAAGGATAGGTTTGATGCTGAGTTGGTCCATGAAGGCCTCTACTTTGCTGACCTAAGGGTGTGATCATTTTTTAACAACAGGGGGGGGGGGGCAAAAAAATTTGGACCCCCTTGACTGGGGGGGGGGGCAAAAAAATTTGGACCTCTCTTGGGGGGGGGTCAAAATAATTTAACCTGATTTGAGCCAAAAGGCTTGCGCGTAACTATGCTTAAAAGGCCCGCGCGCGAGCCGATTTTCGGCCGTAAGGGGGGGGGGGTAAAAAAATTTGCACACTCTGCGCAGAAACCCACCACCCCCCCTGTTGTTGAAAAAATGATCACTCCCTAAAAGGTTACAAAAACAGGATAAAACAGCTCTCGGGGTAGCATGGGATCGGGAATGTCTTAGGGTCATGTCAGCAACTTGGCTTACAACCTGAATGTATTTTATTAATAGTATGATTGATGAGAAGATGAAATGATGCCACAAGGTTCACTTAAATTATTCAGGTGAGGAACTTTGAATTGAAAAAAATATTCTAAAAGGTGAAGTCAATCATTGGAATACTACTTCCCAGCTAACAAAAAAACGTTATTTTACGTCAAAATAACGTTATACAATTTCATATAACGTTATGCCATGGTAAGGAGCCTGAGAAAAAACGTTATTTAACGTTATATAACGTTATAAAATGTTGCAACATTTTTTTTGTTTACTGGGTTATCCCCCACCCCCTACCACTAAAGCCCTCAGCTTACTATAGTTTCTGCCGCTGTCTGCCGGGCAGGCACTGCACTAGGGTGAGTGAGGGGGGGGGGGGTGTACTGGTAACACCAGAACAAGAAGGTCAACCTACTTCCGGTGTGACATGCGCAGACGGGCCCTGAATGACGTGACGTCATGTGAGACGCTTTGGGCCGCTCCGCTTGTGTCCGGCAGTGACGAGTCAGGTTGATAGCCTCCCTTTGGGAACCAGCGTAGAGGGCTACAAAGGGAGGAGGGGCGGGTAGTTCGTCTTTTACCCACCAGGTTCCACTTGTGTCTTCTTAAAGTGGCATTCTCACCGAGCGTTTCCCACTCACAATTCTAGTACTGTTCTAGTCTGCTATGTGGTAAGTGCGAGTGGTGAGAATGCCCCTTTAAGGACTAGGCTGGTATGGAACGATTTGAGATTCCCTCTGGAAGTTAATCATTAAGGGAGACAGTGCGCTTTATTGTACTATGCTCTTTATCACCATGATGCATGAATGCACCTCTGCTTTCAAGCATCCAACAGGGCTGATACACTCCTGATACATATCTGATACACCCCGAAAGTTTTGGCATGATGCATGTATGCACACCTGAGTGACTACTTTCAAAGCGTGCAAGATGTACGTATCATGATGACCAATGGCATAGCTCATTAAAGCACTATGCAGCCTTTAAACAGTTTCCTAATTTTATAATTATGCATCTGCCAGCAGCAAGAATGTGCCTCTACATGGGTAAAAATCGACACGGGCGACACGGCGACACGGCCCTTTTAAAAATTGACACGGGCAACATGGCCCATTTAAAAATCGACGGACACAGAGCTTTTTATAGGGCCCTAATATATTCTGTGTGCATAAAAATCGACACGATTTCACGGGCCTCTTGCTAAAAATCGACACGGCGACACGGGCAGAAATCTGGGTACCCATGTAGAGGCACAAGAATGGCCACAGCACCCTCAGGACCCCTACCTAGGTGTATAACGGGTCAGGTAGGAGGGAGGGAGGGACATAGGTTAGAACTGAGGACTAGACACGTGAAGGGGAGGAGGGGAGATCTTTGGGGTCTCTTTTGGCGCTCACCCGTCTATCATGTTGATACATGGGTCTGTTAGAAGCAGGAGGACAGGGTTCGGCACAACAACCTTGTACGCTGCGGCTTGACAAGGGACCTAAACTACAGAAAGCCATTCCAGGTCTATACTAATGGTAGAGATCGGGGATGGTGTAGGAAGGAGGAAAACATCGAGATAACTGATCATGAATAAAGGAAGGTGGTAACTTGAAAAAGCTATTAATTTCTGTTGGAATAGAGCCAGCCTTTCGGATTTGGATCCTCATATGACTTTACCCCCTCTCTCACCTAAGGTCTAGGGTGGCTTTTTGCTATTTTCGCACTGTAGGTATGAAAAGTGGTGGATATTTTATTGTAATTGGGGACTTTTGCGATCGATTTTAGGTATCACTTAGCTATTTCCTGCCCAAAACAGGTCTAGATAAAATGTCCCCAGTCAAATTTCAAGTCCCCGGTTCACAGGTCATTTCCCTAATGCGAGTCCCCAGTTATGGGCAAAAACACCCACCCACACACCCCACAATCCATTGCCCCCCCCCCCCCACCCACACACCTTACCCCCCCCCCCGCCCTATTACCTGTTTACGCCCGTAGTTCGTGACGCGGCCTCCAGGTGGCCAGAGGGCGCTGCTGCTGAGACAGCCTCCCCTGCTCACGCGCCGTGACGCACATCCGGTACTCAATGCGCAGGCGCCATTTGGGCCGGAAATGACATCAAGGTCAAAGCCTTTGACATTGGGGGAATTCTGGGTGATGACCTTTGTGAAAGGGAGATGTGGGATGTATAGGCTATAGTGTGGTGTTAATTTGGGCCGCATACTTGGGCCTTGTTTACGCGTTTCTGAGGTATATATAGATGAAAATAGGTTGATTGGTATTGACTCCGATCTCAGACATAACTAGTCTATTAGCCACAAGAGGCAATTTCTCTGTATTTTTGAGTTTGTAGTAATACTTAAACCACCGACCTACCCCAGATGTTTAGACCATGCAAGGCCACCTTTTTTTGATAACTTGGATTACGGGCTTTTGGCTCCAAATTTTTGGAAGGGCAGAGGCAAAAAAAAAGAAAAGCTGCCCAACTGGGGGCAACAGATCACAACATTTCCCGAAGGGCAGAGGCAAAAAGAAAAAAAAAAAAGGCATGGAAAATCTCATTTCTGGGCAATATAATGATGATATATTGAGAATTATCCCCAATCTGAAAGGCCTCATTCTACCTTTTTCTGGCGGATCCGTAATCCAAGTTATCAAAATAAAACGGCCTAAGCTGTAATACTCCTTTTATCTTCTTAGCCTTACTGTTAACTAACCTATGTCTTTTACTTTTACCAGGTGAGTGACTGAGTTGACATTACTCCAAGATGGTGCTCGTTAACGTAAGTAAATCTCAGCAATCTTTAATCTATTTCAGGATTTATATGGAAAAAAAAAAGTGGTTTCTCATCACCGAGGTCTGAGAAATCTGACAAGGGAGGCTTTTTTAATTTTTAAAAATTTTTTTTACTCACAGGCCAAAATGTATACGACAATTTACAGGTTTCTTTAGCCAAAATTCACATTTTATTGGTTAAGAATTAATTGATCTTTAGAAGTGGAGAAAATGTGAGTCATTTCTATACGACTGCATTGCTGGCATTATAAGCTTTAATTTGATACCAAATATGACCAATTTTATCCATAATGATGAGGTTTTTCATCAAAATTTGGCAAAAAAAAAAAAAAAGTTTTCCCCAAAACCTGATTTTTATGATGCGCGCGGGGATGAGAAACCATTTTATTTTTTGAGTGGCCTTATGTTATGCTTTTTTCGTGTGGATGTATGTATGTAGTAGGAATAGCAGGTTTCAAGTTAGCACCACACATAATTGCATCGGAGATTGCAGGAACGAGAAGTGTCAACATGAAATACTGATATAAGCGGCAGTGTCTAGCTGGATTGTAATATAATACCCAACGTGTACTAACGTCGAGTTGATTCCATTATGTCAGGTTTCTATGATTATTCACCCTAACCAGAGAATGACTCACTCATAATTGAATAATACCAAGAGATAAGAGAATAATACCCAAATGTGAGAAAATACCTAAAATAGCTGCATCGGTCTACGTGGTGATGTCATATCGCGGGGTGCTAATGTCGGTAATGGCCGCCTGATTCGATCAGGGCGGAGTGAGACACCCGATATACCAGGTGTATATTAAGTTAGCGGGGCGGGTGTGTGGGGTGTCTCCCCTACTCAGCGTCACACCGCGGGAAAACAGCCAAGTATACCAGCTCATCATATGTACCATTATATAGGGGGTGCTTCATATAGGGAGGAGTGGGCCCAGAAAAATGTATTTTGAGATTCTGATGGAATCTGCAACTGAATTAATTATCGATAGATGAAATGCAGTTGTGGCTCCTCTACAGAGTATTTGAGTTCATGTTTGAATAGTTAGTTCAGGGATTTCCCACCAGAGGACCAGCAGTGAGTAGCCTTGTCTAAAAGTATGCATTATGCCATTGGTCGTCATGTCGGCACTTGCCAGTGCTGCATTCATGCATCATGCCGACCCTACAGGTTGATACACTCCCAATGCAGCACCAGCGAGTTACTTGCCAGGTCAACATTGGTGCATCATGATGTCAAATGTCATCTTTTAGCCTGGGGGTGGTCTTGTACCACTGTAATTCTCATGAGATATTCCAAGGCTATGCAAAATAGCCGTGCAAAATGGGCATGCAAAAATGGGCAGACAAAATGGCCGTGCAAAATGTCCACGCAAAATGGCTGCACAAAATTGCGGCACAAATGGCAGCACAAAATGACTGTGCAAAATGGCAGTGCAAAATGGCTGCACGAAAATAGCAGCGCAAAATGACATTGCAAAAGGGCCATGCAAAATGTCCATGCAAAATGTCCACGCAAAATGGCCACACAAAATTGCCACACAAAATGGCTGCACAAATTGGCTGCACAAAACAGCCGTGCAAAATGGCTGTGCAAAATGGCTGCGCAAATATCGAGAGAACCAGATTTATCCTTATAAGTACAGCACTGTAGGTCTGGGCAGGTCGGTGATCACTCATAGTCAGTACGGTGACAGCACGCACCGATACTGCTGACCTGGCGTGCTGCTCGGGCATCTGTCGTGCCCCTTGACAGCTCTATGTGGTAGGTGTTAGGGCAGGGTGACCAATGGGCACTGGTCAGATGAGGCCCCTCAGCCTGCCACAAGCAGCATATCGGTGAATATATACATGGGGACACGCCGGGGGTAAGCGTCGAATTTTTTTTTTTTTGAGTTTATAAATGTATTTATTCACGGAGTGATTTTCAAATACAATTTACAGTCCACAAAATGAGATTTCTTATCTCAGTACATATCAGTATACAGGTCATGTTCAGAATCATAATGGATACATAATGCAGCGGTTAACTGGTAGGTATAATTTACAGGAGAGATAGTATTTCATGCTTCAGAGCAGATAGGTATAGACATGAGTGCAATTACTCTCACTCTAGTGGCATTAAGCCCTTAGCTCGCAGCGTATTATTAAAGAGATGCTGCAGTTTTTGCTGGGCTTTAGCGCGGAATGTCTCTTTACAGGCAGCCTTCCTGCACGATGTATTCAGGCTATTCCACAGGTCTATGCCTCTGTATAAGGGGCTCTTCCGGTATCCAAGCATGTTAGAGCATGGGTATTTCAGTAGGCCGGTGTCAGTGGAACGCATCACCCGTCCCCCCGCCACCGCCCCACGGAAAGTCAGACCCAGAGCCACATTGTCGTGCGTGCTACCGTACATGTACTTGTGTATTAATAACAACAGTTGTAAATCGAACCTGACCGCGAGGTAGTCTATGTTGGCATCCCGGTGGAGGTGCGCGACATGGTGTTTGACAGGCAGTTTCAGACAGATTCTCAGACATTTATTTTGCATTAATTGAAGGCGGCGGTGCTGGGTTTCTGTCACTCCATTATATAGATAGCCACAGTAGTCCATTACCGGTAATATTGTCTGCTTGTAAACAAGAGTGGCAGTGTGCTTAGTCATTTTGCCTCGCGTTTTGCACAGCATGACATTGCGGTAGTTACAATTATTTACTGATTTACATATTGTGAACATAATTTTACGCTTGTTTAGTCACATAAAGGTTGTATAGCGATGACTCTGGTTTCTCCGTATGGGCGGCCATGTTAGTTCTGAGCTCGCAATCTATCATGAGACTTAGGCAGTGACCAGACAGTCACACACCATAGCTTCCGGGGAACAGGCTATAATACGAGAGCAGAACCAAGGTCTCACGATATTGCTGGTGTCAGTGTATACAGAGTGGTTGCGGGAACAAGTCCGATCCCGGTATAGCCCTATATAAGCAGACTATAAGCAGCATATAAAGGTCTCTCCTGCTCATACATGTATGCTCTGTAAACAGTTGGCTGCATCTTTTATTGTAGGTACACAGTAGAGTCTACTGTAAACCTACAGTAGATGATGTAAAACTACAGTAGATTCAACTGTACACCTGCAGTGACCATTTTTACAGTATGGGTAAAGGATGTTATTTTTTGGAAATACAAGATCTCCTTTGCTTAAGCACTGGAAGGCCGTATTCAATGCCCCCATGGAATACAATGTATCGTATCCAATGGGCTTAGAAAAAGTAGTTTTCCTGCATTAAATGGCTTCAAATAGAAAAATAAACACAAATGCCAACTACATTGATACCCCTCTGATGTATTTCACTCGTGGGGGCTGGGGCGCATCCCTCATGAAATACAACAGAGACAGTATCAATGGGCGTTGGCATTTGTCTATATATTAAAGGCCTATGTCTGAGAAGATGTAGGGGTTGGATATATAGCCAGAGCTGTAATCACGATACATGCTATGACCCTTAGGACCTGCTCAGCTAAATAAAATGATGCCAAAAATGATAATATAAATCTTTGGAACCAATTTTCTAGGTTTTATATATGTGAGCTCCAATATACTGAACAAGTTTGAATATCACATCCAAAACATAATAAAGGGTATTTTCAGGTTGAAACCCCTCCAATGATGCTCTCCCACCTACCCTAATCCAGCTTGTGGAATCATCCTCTGCAATGCCCTCTAATTCCGGGTTTGACCTTTAAGCTGGGTACGACTTAATGAGGTGTCACGTGATGGGCCCGGTCATGTGACCAGGCTGATCATGTGATAGGTCAGGTGACAGGAATTTCACCAACATGGTGGGTGGTTTCGTGTTTTCGATGCATAACTTTGCATAATTAATTCTGACAGTGGCTAGTGGTTGAGGGGACAGGGTTATGTCATTGCTTTTGCTGATAAAGGTCAAATTGTTAACCGATTTAGGTCACTTAATGTCATGATGACCAAGCTTAGGGTCAGAACAATGTGGAATCCAAGTTTGTTGATTGAGTTATATAAACACACTTTTTAGCTCTAGGAAATCTATAGGAAATATCAAATAATTGGAAACATCTGGTTCCAGGCTATTTCTATTACATCAGGGTTGTCTAGCATATTAAATGTAGATCAACTTGTTCTTAAGAACAACTAAAAAAACACCATATCCCAATTAATTAACTATGTAGATTACCATCAGTTATCAACATAATCTGTCTTAGGGAGTGGTCATTTCTTATCAACAGGGGGGTTGGTGAATTGTTTTGGTCCCCCCCCCTCAGGCAAGTAGAAATTGAGCGCGGTCGACCCCTTTGAGCTATAGTAATGCGTGGGCTTTTTTGCTAAAAAGGGGAGCAATTTTTTTGTTCCCCCCCCCCAAGAGGGGTCCAAATTCTTTTGGACCCCCCCCCCCCAAATCCACCAACCCCCCCCCCCCCCTGTTGTTAAAGAAATGAGCACTCCCTTAGCAGTAACAAAAACAGCTCTACATTAGATAGAGCCCGTGTGTGCCTCCCTCTCCACAGGCCCCTAAGGACCCTCTCCAGCTTTATAATTAATATTACAGCCTCTGTTCCTGCAGCTTTGGCTATTAATCAGCGCCTGTCCCACCTCCGACAATTAAGGGAAACAACCCGCAATTAAAAAGGGCCGAGTTTCCTGTGTGATGGGGAGGGCATGAAGGATGGGGCTGTTACACTGATGCGCCATATGCCGCGGTGCCTTCTGGGGGAATGATTTACACGTGGTCAGAGTCTCCACTGTGGCTAATGCACCAAGAAAGGGGGACATTTTAGTGGAGTTGTTGATAAAGGTTTTGTGCTTATAAGAGCTTTAACATCCAGGAATAAAAATATTATTTTAACATCCTGTGATCCGATGGTGGATTTTGGGGAGGTGGCTTAAAAATGTTGGGGGGGGGGGGGGTATAAAAATGTCACCTCTTTTCAGCAAAAAAGTCACCAAAGTTCAAAGAGGGGAGTGCCAGAAAATTGCGACCCCTCTTTAGGGGGGGGTCCTAAAAATGCGGGGTCCTGTATAAATCCACCAACACCACCCACCCTCCCGCCTTATTATACTTGTATAATGACCACTCCCTAAGGCCAAAAAAAAAGGAGGTTTGTTTCAGGTCACCCGACCGACCCTATCAAAAGAGGGCCTACCCTAGTTTTTTTTATGCAATTTTGAAGAAATTTCCGTGTTTTTACCCTTTTTTGGTTAATTTTTGGGTCTTCGGAGAGGCCGGCCAGTACTTTCATGTTTTAAAAAAGTTTTAAAAAAAAAATTAAAAAAATCCGACCTACCAACCCTACATTTTCTGCCCATGTTACCTGAAAAAACCCTTTTTTTTGCCTAATGTCATAACATAACAAGGATGTGGTAGACTCTGTGATAAGTATCAACCTAGACCACAGGTTCCCCCAGCTAGTTACGTTCCCCACACTACACATGAAAACACTTGGATGTTGTACTAGACATCCGCTTGGTGCTCTAAGTACCGCACTAAGTACCAGCCAGCAGGCAATGGCTTCCTCTCTGACATTTCCGTCTGGTTTTATTCACAACAAAACCTGTCTGATCTGTCTGGAAGCCAGGACACCCTCTCATTCTGCGACCAGGAATGGTGCCAGCCGATTATACCTCTCTGTCCGTGTACAGCCATCATTAGCCACTGTGGCTAAATCTGCAATAGTTTGTGAAAGTTGGTTTGAGACTAGACTAAGAATGTGCTTGGAGATTCAAGACGCGACTGCTACAAGTTTGGACCCCTCAGAGAGGCATTCCTGAGTTGACCTCTGTCTCAGAATGATTCCTGCTTCCCTGTCTAGGTCTTGGAGAACCACATGAAGAACATGAAATGACACCTTAACAATTTAACGGCCGCATAGTGCTTTAAGGTGCTAGTTGCTATGTCGCCATGATGCATGAATGCAGCCCTGGTGAGAACCTCGTCGTTGCTGCATTGGTGCATCATGCCGAACCTCCGGGAGTGGCTCAACCCAGTAGGGTCAGCATGATGCTTGAATACATCATGACAACCAAGGGCATGATACATAGATGCATTATGCCATCCTTAAAGGTTTACACGATCAAAATACCATTCAGCGTTTGTTGTTGGGGCCATCAGCAGTCATTGCCGGGTCTGCGTCTCGTGATTAGTCAGCGTTTAGTCCCGCGTCTAGTCGCTGCCATTTTACAGCATTAATAATGTCACTCCGAGTGGAATTGGTTGTTTTTGGAGCAAAGCGTCTGATCCAAGGAGGAGTTAGAGAGACTTTAGAGCAAGGTGGGTCAGGTGATTTTACATTCACGGGCAGGAACTTGGTATTGAGGGAGAATGAGCTCTAATGGTGTTGGTGTCCTACTAAATGGTCAGACATATTAACAGGATTAGTCTGGGTAATATCATTTGTTTTTTTGTGAAGCAGCTGATCTGAGAAGGAGTTACAGGTACTATAGAGCCAACAACATGAACTTATAATGGACATGTAGGGATATGAGCATATCTATATAATAATAAATAGGCAGGAGAAATGTTCAAAATTATCATGTTAAAGACATAATTCGTGCTGCGCCCCTCACAAAAGGTCAGGTTGGAGTCTTATACAAAGTGGGTGGAAGATAAAACCATTTAGATTAGAAATAGTTTTCTAGACTGAAATGAATGCAATGTAAGCGATTTGAGCAGCTCAAGGGGAGGGGTGAGGGAGGCTGTCTAGTTTTGTGTCGCTTCAGGTCTTGTTGACGTTGAGACTAGCATGTCCTGCTATGCAATAAGAGTGGAGTGGCAGGCGCTCTGGGCGCCGCCTGGGAATTAGCCATGAATTGTTAATGGCTGTGCAGAAGTCCTAGAGCATGAAATATCTGGTCTAGGCTTTGGTCGACAAATGCCCGGATGGATATCTGCAGAGCGCTGGGCGGTCTGCTGACTGGGGAATATCACATGAATAATCTACCACTCATTGCCAAATATATCTGGTGTGCAACATGCCTTTTTGCCCATTTATAACTGCAATATTGCTAATGTCACAATGTCAGTATATATTGGGTTTCGGTCACACCCAAATTAATTGCCCAGATGGAATATTATGTTCTCTGTTGCAAGGTAACCATTCATCCAGTATATCTGTCACTTTCCGTCTATATTTCTGGCTCTGCCCTCAGTCTCTGTCTGTTTCCGTTTTTCTATCTGTCCGTCTCTGTATGTCTGTCTCTTTTTCTCTCTCCCTCTCTCTTTCTCGCTCTTTCTGTCTTTCTCTCCCAATCTATCTGCCTTAATTGAGGATCAATACTAGCCGCTCCACAATGTTATCACGTTTATCTTGGGCTCCCTATTATGGCAAAGCGTTATGACGTAAAATAATGTATTTCTTTTTTAGCTGGGGCAGGGGCATTGATGGACAATTCTAATCCTAAATCTACACTTCCAGAGGGTCGGGATGATACACAAAGGCAGTTTTGGCTAGTTACTCGCTGGTTTCGGGTTGATGCACCATGTTGACAAATGCACACGAAGACTTGAGGCTTATCATGTGGAGTTACCAGGTAGCAGGGTGTAGTGGGTGAAGGGCGGGGGATGTACATGTGTTAATCCCTGCACCGACATGATCCAGGCGGGCAGGGGTTAAAACGCTGTACCGACACTTGGACACGGCCCCTTTCCATGCACGACTAATGCTCTATTATACCACAGCGGGCACAGAGAACAAATAATTTCACACCTCTTGTATACTGTATACAGCTAGTGGTATAAAGTAGTTATAGGCCTTGTACCAAGCTGTAGGGGTATTCCTATAAGGCTCCTTCACTGTATTTCGCATACAGATTGGTACACGTCCTATAACTACTACATAGTAGAGAGGTTCGCCTTTCAACCATGGGTGGTACTACAATTTCGTCCAGACTCATTTGTCATCGGAATAGTAGCTGAATTCCAATTCCCCTGTTTCAAAGCTGGATTATTCGAGAGAACAGAATAAATTATCAAAAACACGAGAGACTTTTGATGCATAGGCTGCCGTACCATGCTGGACGTCCAGATTAATTGATGATCTTGAATTGATAAAGGAATTGAATAACAGCAATTTGTCATCAAATGAACCAAGCCGGATCTTGTAAATTATTCCTTTTCTGATTCTAAATCTGCCGATTGCATTTTTGTTTCACGAATGGGTCATTTGACCAACGAAAGCAGATGAAACTTATCAACTGATGCGAAAATAAAGTTTGAAATTGTTAATTTGAAAGTATGACTTGGCAGAAATGAATGGACAAAGTCTAGTACTTCAACCTTTCCTCTCTAATCTATAACCCTATCTAGGCAGCAATCCTATTTAGGCAGCAAAGTATGTCAAGCATCATGCCAATCATATGGGGTTGATACACTCCTAAAGGTTTTGCATTAACCTATATCATTGCATCCCTGGTCTTGCAAGGTCTACCATCAAGCATCATGACTACTGAGGACATATCACATCTAAGTGCTAAGCAGTTCTTGAAGAGCTAAGTCCTAGATAGTGACTCAAGTCCCAGACACCTCCCTGGCTAATATCCACACACTCAGAACCTCCATCATAACTCTTCCCCGCCAATAATTCCCAGGGCTCCTGTGGTTTTGTGCCCAGTTAAACGAGAGTTCCGCTTTAATATTGGGACCCCAATTAGTTGGAGACCGATAAGACAGGTAGCTGTTACCGCTTGGAAAGGACAGTGAGGGCCAAAAAGATGAGTTAGAGATTAGGAACTGTGTGTTTGCTGAGTTTGTAAACCCTTTTAAGGGCCGCATAGTGCTTTAATGCAGTGTGGCCTTTAATGTCATGATGCATGAATGCAGCCCTGGCGAGTCCTCTCACCAGGGCTACATTCATGGCTGTGTCTCACGACCTTGGGCCAATGTTTTAGTCTCTGACCGGGTGCCATCTCTGATCGGGTGCCGTCTCTGACTGGGTGCCGTCTCTGACCGGCTTGGCCTGATAAGGTCAAAATACCAACAGCAGGAGGCTAATTATAATCATAATTATAATTATATAACAACCGCCATAACGTTTTTACAAATCCTTATATATATGAGTATAATTCTTTTTAAAACACGTTTTTCTGACACCTGGTCAGAGATGGCACATGGTCATAGACAAAAACGTTGGCCCAAGGTCGTGAGACACAGCCTCATGCGTGTTGATCCTTCGAGAGTATATCAACCCTGCCAAGTCGGCATGATGCATGGATGCAGCACTTGTGAGTAACTCACCAGGGCTGCATTCATGCATCATGACAGTATTGAAGTGATTAAAGTTCTATGTAGCCCTTAAAGTGTTAAAGAGGCGGCAGGAAGTTTTGGAGCAGGTCATCAAAATAAAGGTGTGTTCATTTGTGAGCTACTCGCTGGTGCTGCATTCATATGTACATGATTCCAGCAACAATCTAATCGGTCAGGAATTATGTGTCTGCGATTTTATATTTTGCCTTGAGTTTAGGGGCAGCGCATCAATGTTGACAGGCCTTGCACCCTGCATACATAGTGTCACCCTGATTCAGCAAATTAGAACTGCCTTATCATATGACATCAAGGTTGACAGGCAGAGTATTTATCAGATGGCAATCCTGTTGGAAAAGAAAGCCTAAATCAAATAGTCATTGCACCGTTATGCCTGTAATACAAATCAGCAAAATGAAATTTAAGTTTGATGTGAGTTGTTGTCAGTAGTTGTGGGACAGAGTTGACTTGTTGACAGGTGTCTGTGTTAACGCGTCCGGATGACTCGACCGGGGGGGGGGGGGTACCTAAGGGCGGGTAGGGGGTATTGAGGGGGAGGGGCCCTGAGGGCGATCCACCTGAGTGATCTCTGTGTAGTGTCATGTAGGATCACACAGGTGGCTGACACCTACACATACCCCAATCCCTATTTTCATAAACCTTTATGTGCAGCAGAGTGGTTTAATATTGGATGCCAATTTGTCACCATGATGCATGAGTGCAGCCCTGCCGAGTAACTCGCCAGTGCTGCATTCATGCATCATGCCAGCCTTACTGGTCTTCCTGAAGAGGTGACATGATGCATCAAAGCTGTGCTGGTGACTTATACTCACCAGCGTGCATCTGTGCATCATGTACGCTCGGTGCATCAGGCATCATGCTGCCCCTTTAAGGACGGCATGATGCCTTAATGTATCATGCCATTGGTGCATCATGACGACAAATATAATATTTCAGCGACATGCCGTCCGTGTAGGGGTAACCCTATAAGCTGTAACGATCCCCATCTCCCGCCACAGTAGATCCAAATATGGAGCACACAAATAAGTGGGGAAATCGGACAAAAACGTGAGATACAAAACCTGTTAGAAATTAAAGAAAAGGGCATGCAATCCCGACACAATAGCACCCCTCATTCTGAAACTGAGCATGACCAAAGGTGGTAGTTCCCAATCAGTGGGTGAGTCCACTGTGGCAGCACTGAGGGGTGGCAGGTGGGAGTCTGGCAGCAAGCATGCTGCAGGGAGCCGGCAGGATTGGGGAGTGGCCATTCTGCAGCAGAGGGAGTCACCAGAAGGCCTCTCTGTGGGGTTCAAAATCTATAACAGAAGCCATCAATCTCCTAGCAGGTCCTTGATCTAAAGTCAAATTCAACTGCTTAAAATGATAAACACAATCCACATCTGGATCAATATAAAGATGGCCGGATCCAAACAGAGAGGTGATTAATCTTGGTGGATGGCGCCATATCTTGGTACAGAATGTCGTAGCTGCTCCAGCCAACCTGGCCGGACAGCATCGGGAGTCGGAGGAGGAGGCGGCGTGTTGGCGGCGGGAACAGGGAGAGAGGAGCAGGAGAAGGCTTTGGCGCTGACGGCTGGGTCTGGCAGGAGGAGGAGAGGAGGAGGAGGAGGAGGGTCTGGTGGTGCTACTGGAGGCAGTGTCAGTGCCAGTACAGGCGGCACTGGAGGAAGGTGGAGGAGGAGGAGGAGGAGGAGGTGGTGGAGAGAGGGAGGAGAGAGCCTTAATACAGTAGACTGTGGTGTAAGGTAGGGCAGCGGACAGACAGGCGGCCAGCCTGGGAGGAGTAGGGTCTGACGGGGGAGGAGGCCTGTACAAGGTGTAAGGTGGGAGGACAGAACCCACCTGCTGGAAGAAACAGACAGGAGGAGGGACAGGAGGAAGGGACAGGAGGAAGGGACAGACACAGTGACAACAACCAGAGCTAGGACAGACAGGGGGAAGGATAGACAGAGGCGGACAGTGTGACAGTGGACATGTGCGTGCATGCATGTGTTGGCCTCCATGTGTAAACGTGCCCCTCCCACCCCCAACCCTCACACCCACAACCCATACTGGACCAATAGCAGGCAAGCATTGGTGGTAGTAGTAGTAGACACAGTAGTACTAGTAGTAACACCTCCCTACTAGCTCACCAACACACTGGAGGAATTACCTGACATACCAAGGGGTAACAGCACCATATTGTCACACCTACGGACAGGCTGGATCACCTGGAGGAGGTCTAGCTACTGCCCTGGTGTATGACAGCTGTTAACGCGGACTCTGGAGGTATTAGTACAGGACTACCCACCCCCTCACACCCCCTCACACCCCCTCACACCCTCACAGATATACACAGGTAGCCCTATCAGTATAGCGGTACCTGTGCAGGATTGTGCTGATTAGTACCATCTGGTGCCCCGGGATAAGGGACCTGCTATACTACAGGTGGTACCACTGAGGCAGTACTGGCCTGTAGTATCTATAGGTACTACCAGGGAGGCAAGGACTACTGCGGAACACAGTGGGATATATGTGTGTCTTCAGACTGTAGTGGACTAGGACTGTTTGGTGCCAGGTGACTTGTGTGTTATACTACTAGCCCTACCAAGGAGGCAGGGCCCAGCCTTGTATTGACAGTCTGTCACCGATATTAATAATGTTATAGGGCACACTACTTAATGTCTCCAATACTATAATACTTTAGTACCACTTTAGATGCCCTATGACACCTGGTATCAAGGAGTAACATGTTTCTTATACTACTAGTTCTATCTGGGTACCACAACCAACCCTCACACTGGTAGAACCGCCTGGTCCAGCTGCAGGGAGGCAGTACTGGGTGTGGGCACTGGCGTTATTGATACCACAGTGCCACGTTAGATGGTGTCGATTTGTGACAGCTGGTGTCAAATAGTGACCTATCCATTACACTACTACTTCTACCAGTACCAACCAGGGGTGTGTAGCAGCGCTGAGTTTGTGCAGACTGATGTGTTTCTGATGCTGCAGTGCAAGAGTAGCTCCCTCCCGACACCTCGTACACAATACTATATTACAATAGGAGTTATACATTATATGATCCAGCCACTTGGAATAAGACTGGAAATCTGATATCTTCCAAGCTGCATAAGCCCTTCCCATGTTTCCAGTATAAACAATAAACGAGATAAATCTATATCTTCTCATACAAAACAAACAAGGTGATACAGCTGTGCGTATTGGGGAGAGAAGGCAGTGGTTGACAGACTGACAGCGTGTTATCAATATCACTCTGCTGCTGAGGCAATAACCAGGACCCTTATTGATGGCGTTGCTAGGCTGGGGAGAGCTTATTAAGGGGGGTGTATGCCAACTGGCCGTGGTATAGTTCTGTAGTTATTGAATACCGATTGACTCCAGTGCTGGGTCTACTTGACGTATAGATGCACTGTTAACCTATCATCTTACCCTGGTCGTGATCTGGATCTGCTATACTACTATCATCTTGCACTGGATCTAACTAGATCTGCTATAATATCTACTCCATCTTTTGTTGTCTACCCCCTGAGTCTGAGTAGTAGACTGTGCCGACACATGTCAGTGACTGATGCTATATTGTCACACCACCATCAGCTCTGAATGGCTTTACTATGGGCCTAGTGCCTCCATGGACTACACAGCACCCACCATCTGGTGATTACCAGTGATAGCAAGGATTATATCAGTCACAGACCTACCCACCATGGAGTATTGTATATGACCTAGGAGTACCAGGAGTCAGGATTGATAGTGGATTTGAGCATTACTAGTGACAACATCAATAAAGGCAACAGGTATCCATTGTGAATTAAGTGAACTAGCCCCATCCTACCTATATTGAGGACACCGCCTGCCTCTATATGTATTCATTGATATTTAGGAATTATAAATGTCAGTCATAGACTTTCCCACCCTGCCCTAGTATATATGACCTGGGAGGAGGAGTAAATAGTTGATTGATGCAGTACCAATGACCACATCAGTAGTATCACCAGCTGTCCATTGTGTACCTACCTACATACATTGTGAACACCAAAGTTAGAAGACATTGATTGTCATAGACTTTCCCACCCTTTTATAGTACAAACCCAAGGGGAGGAGTGCATAGTGGATTAAGTCAGTACCAGTGATAACATCAGTACATCAGTAGCATCACCAACAGGTGTCTATAGTGAATGAAGTGAACCCCACCTCCTAAAACCAACTACTTTCAGTTCAACCCCCCATCCCCCACACACAAACAAACACACCTCCTAACACTAAGTAAACTTGGTGTGTTGGTAGAGTGTTAACACCTTTATAACACCTGTATAACACCTGACACCTATAAGGGCAGCAGGATACCCTTCCTCACACCTCCCCCACTGCCCACACATACCGGTGATTGAGTGCCTACCTGTACAGGTGTAGTGATGACACCAGTCAATCCAGGCATTCAGCTCTCATGTCCAACAGGTGTGTGCTTAGCTACCTCCCCCAACATCTGGGCTAATGACTTGGGGTGGATGCCAGTAACAGAGATGTCCTCTAGCCACGTAGTCTATTCTGAGGATCATCATGCTTTGCTATGCTTGTAAAAAAAAGCATGGAAACATTGTAAAAGTCACCTTGCTTTTTCAATAATGTGGTGAAATAGTCCATGAGAAAGTCTCATTGGAGGATTCTCTAAGGTAAACATATGCATCATGCTATGAGATATAAATAGATTCACAGATTCATAGAACTACATTCCAGGATATGAATGCTCCTTTATACCACAGCTAATAGCCCTAACAAAGGCAGTGGCCTCACAGCAGGTTACATACTCTGGTTAATTAGCAGAACTGACAAAGCACAGAGAGTACTTCAGGCTGGCTGAGAGTGCCAGTGCTGAGAGGTTATAGCATACAGAGGCCTGTTGCACAGGAGGCCAGTGTTACACCCATAGAAAGCAGTGCTTTAATACCCCATTGTGGCAGCTGGAGGTGCAGAGTAGGGTGACCACAGGGGGATTACCTTAACCCCCCCCCACCCCCCACCCCCTCACCACTCACCCCCCCCCCCCCCCCCCCCCAACACACCTCACAGATCCCCCATAACATAACACTGCAGGTTATTGGCAGGCTGCCAATGCTGCAGGATCCAGACAAGCTGATTTGGTATTCAGGCCAGCAGCAGCAGGCCTATAGCGATAATTCGGTTTTCTCCATATGGGCGGCCATGTTAGTTCTGACCTCAGAATCTCTCGTGAGATGTAGGCAGTGACCAAACACCTACACATCATAGCTTGCAAGAACAAGCTAAGTGGTGAGAGCGACACCAAGGCCTTACGAGATTGCTGGTGTCAGCGTAAACATTGTGGCCAGGGGAACAAGTTCACTTACGTTACATCGCTATAGTTTCTGCAGTCTGTGACGGGGAAGGAGGAGGAGGCAGGGGAGTAGCAGCAACAGGGGGAGGAGAGACCAGCAACAGGCCAGAAGCTGAATCTCCACCCTGGCAGCTGAAGTATGCGTCTGTTGTAGTACACATGTACACACATACTCCGAGCACGTGGCTGCCTCCAATATCGAATCCATGGCCAGGAATTTTCAAATTCACATCAACAGTTTGGATGCCAAATACCATTCGTTCAACTGTCACCGGATAGGATATGACCAAAGCACCAAGTAATCTTTCTATGGAACCCCAAATTCACATAAGCAGTTTAATTTTGATGCAGTATATACCATTCACTCAATTGTCAATGGGTGGCATCCGATGAAGGCGTTGAGCGATATATAACAGCTTGGATACTGAATAACAAGGAGCGGTCGGAGGCAATTTGAGAGGATTGCATGTTAACCCCTCAGGGATCTATAGTGTGTAAGGATATGTTATATATTCATGGAGTTTGGATCCAGGATCTACCTGCTGTGTCTCCCACTCCTATACTACAGCAGCATCAGATGTGTCTGTGTCAATTTGATATCAGGAATACAAGGAATTTTGCCTCTACTTTTGGTTAATGCATTTTGAAAAGGTCCAGGATATGCTGAACCCACAGCCACAAGCAAATCACAAACCAGGGATTCTATTGTGATCTTTAATTGCTTCATCAGCTGGATGGTATAAAGATAGATATAGGATATAATTTACTAAAATATCTTATTTTCCACATTCCATGAAATATATAAGGATGCAAGTCTTTGTGAGGACTGAGAGAAAGTAAACTGCATTCATGACAATAGGGACTTCAATCTGTACTATCAGATGTGGCTCAGTGATAGTTTACAGTAGCACAGTGAAGCTCTAGCTAGTGGCTAGATATAATATAAGGTCTATGGTACACTGCAATATCAATATACAGATGATACATGGCCTTTGTAGAAAATGTATGGTTATCTCATGACCCCCACCAGCAGATCATAGACACATTGAAATAGTTCATGAGAAGAGATAGAGAAAAAAACATAGCAGAAATATATTGGGCTCGTCGCATGACACACTTGCTCGGTACCACTGCAGAGGGTTAAATACTAAGCTGCATGAGGGTGAAGAAATTTCAGAAAAAAGATACCACAGCAGTACAAGACATAGCCACCCACACAAGTAGTAGGCAGGATTAACTATTCCCCTCCAGTACTCAGTGCTCAAGAGGCTCTCCCCTTGTCTATTACAGCACGTACAAATAGGGGCAATCCCTCCCCCCGAGGGCTCTCTTACGACGTGCACTGCTTAACCAAAGCATTTAACTGATCTCAAATCAATGAATGGCAGGATTAAAATCTATACTTGGGCTTGATACAAGCATAGGGGTGAATAGGAAATTCTAGGAGTGTTCATAGAAGAGGTTTATTTTTGTAGCAGAGTTTTGATATTTTGTACAACAGAAGCCAATGAATGATTTGTTACACAAATTCATACCTTTGACATAGAGAAAACTGGATTATTTTTGCAAGAGAAATACTAGCTTTTTGCACCAGTATATATATATATATATATATATATATATATATATATATATACATAGCAGGTATTCATTTGATGAAATAGGGTGGTTTTCATAACCACAGCAGTTATTACTAACGTCTGTTTATACACAGTTGCATACTAGAAAACTAGAGTGAATGAATTTCTGTGTGACTCTAGTATTAGACACACTATTCAGAGTATATGTGGACACAGCAGAGAGTGGCCCTGTCCACTTGATAGTACATTTACTTGTGGATTAGACAAAAAGCATACATGGAGGCTTTGAATGCAGGAGTACCTTTTAAGCAACTCATTATAGAGAGTTCTAGCTGAGGAGAAGCTTCTATTGGATACTGTCTTCATTCTGCATTGGAATACCAGTTGTGTAAGAGAAAGCTGTTCCCCATAAATCTCATTCACATGCAGCAGACTTATCATTACTTTTTTGAGATATAGGGGGACAGTGATAAGTCCAAAGAGAAAAGCTTGTCTATACAAAGTGGACTCTGGATGATTTATTTGATATGATGAAAAAATGAGGAGTGACCATTACTTTCTACATTGAGTTCTTGTCCATTTGGGTTACTGCTTATGGATAACTGCTTAATAAAGCTGAAAGAAAGAATTGGTACAAGAAAACACATCAATGCATCGTACATGGATTGGTATTAAAAACATATTTGAATGATTTAACATGGATATACATATGTAACAACAGGATCATATATTCAGATCTATCTAACATAGAACATACTGTATAAATACCCTGTTCATGAGAGTCTATTCAAGGATAGCATCATCGGGGAAGCTTGACTTCTCGATATCGAGATCTGGCAATATTGGGCAATCGATCGGTGTTATTAATATCTCGTCGTGGAGTCAACTAGTGAATAAGGATATAAATTATTGTGCACTACAGAAGTGATCTATAGTCTACACAGTCATAGCTCAGTGCAGAGCTTGAGCAGCTTGGATTTACCACAGGATATACCCCAGCTCTCCCCTGGATACAGCAGGAGAGTGGTCGGCTAATTTCCCCACCCACCCTACCCTTAACCCATCCTTCCCCGACCCATCGCATGCCGCAGTGGCGCGCCGACTGCTGCAGCCTAGTCAGGTGGCGGCGGGCATGTTTCGCGGCGTCCCGCCTGGCGCGACAACAAGATGGCGGCCGGCGTGACGGGTGGCGCGTGACGTCTCCTGGAGACTGCCGCAACAGGTGACATGCTCACCACAGGAGCGCGTCACCGTGGCAACCCTACCGCCCCCGTACCAGCGCCCCGCCCGTCGCTACCCCGCGCCCCACGGCTCCCCCATCCGGCACCCCGGCCACCCGGGAGGGGGGGTGCACCGGTCCCCCCAGCGGCGGGGCAGCCGGCGCGGTCGGGTTGAGTTCTCGGTGGAGATGATCGGACTCAATCTCAGCCTGCAGGACCTGCTCTACAGCTTTGAAAAGGTACGAAGGAATTATTTTTTATGTCATGTTGGATACGATGACCACTATGCTTAAGTACTAGAAATCCTGTGTCATGGGACATGGTGTTCCTGTGTCCCATGGCCTGTGACATCATCATTTGTTCAAGTTATTATGGCCATTTGCATGCAATTAAACATATTTTTGAAGAGTCAAAACCATGAATTAAAGGCAAAGGCTCATAGCCTGAGCCTGCGGCTTCGTGGGATACGGCCCCAGCCTCACCTTGGCGGGAACGGTACCAAAATATGCTCTGGCCATGGGCCTTTGTCTATATACTTATTATATTTTTATTTGTTAATAAATGTATTCTATACTTCCTGAATCTACATATATCTAAACAACACATGAAATATGGGTCTTTGAATTGCTCATTCAAGGTACAGTCCAATTATATTTGTTACAACATCAAACTCATTGAATGCCTCCATCTTCAGCTTTGGAAAGGTATAAAAATTAAATCTTTTATTACATGCATTCCTGAAGCTACATGTATGTAATCTAAAGATTTAAAAAGAATAAATGTAATCGAGAGATTTATCTATTCATAGCAGAGATATTTGTAGATTTCAACACATGGAATGTGGGTCTTATTGTATGATAAATAGCATAAGTATTTGAATTGCTCATTCAAGGTGCAATCTTATAATAAAACATCAAACTGATTGGATACTTCCATTATCAAGTATATTTGTTGAGGAATTCATTGACGTCGCATTGCAAAAGTAATTTAGTGACTCACTCTTCTATCACACAAAGGAACAGTCCATATAGAAGTATAAATAAGTCACTGAAGTTAAAACTTCTAAAAACAAGTTAAAACTTCTAAAGAGCTAATGTTAATGAATTAAAAGATAGCATAGGTCAGTGACAGTTTTAAGTAAGCCAGATTCTTCAGTGTGATTGTAATTATCCATCTTTAGAATCAATAATGAAAACTGACAATTAGGCACATGTCATCTACAAAAACCCATCAACTGATGAGGCGCCTTGGTTATTTTCATCTCTACTTTTTACCTTCTTCTATTTATGTTGATATTCAAAAAGTAGAAGCTTGGCCTTTTGGTGCATGTAGTGAACCATTTTCGGTGTGGAACAGTTGTTGAAAGTTACCAGGAAAATGTGAAGTCAGCAACCTTTTGGTCTTGGAAACCACAACTATCGGTCCTGGATGTCTTTGATATTTTTGATGACCGAGTAATGTCACATAGAGATCTTTGGACGGAGCAAGCGACTGGAAAAAAAAACTTTCCAAAAATGGGACTCCCAATTTGCTATTACGAGCTGCCATCGAAAGAGACTGACCAAGTCAGTATGAACTGTTGTACCAGGAGTCTTGATGCATAGTGGATGGTTCTAGTTGTTTCATTTTCAAACTTCCATTCATAGGGAGTGGTGGCAAAATGCAATTAAAGATTTTATTATTAAGTAAAAAAGCTGCTAATTTGGTATTTGAGGTCAGTCTTGTCACAGACCAGTAAGGGTAGTGCTGTGATACCAATACACTGAATTTGGCAGATCATATGTATAAGGTGACACAAGTTAGCCTTAATGGTACAGGTGCCAAATCCTACAATATCCATAACCCTACTTCTCCATCCCATCCATTCTTGTAGTCCACTGTGTAACTCCATCTGGAGTAGTAGCAGGTTGCTAAGACATGTTTCTCCGAGTTCTCGGCATAGCCTATGTACAGCTTGTGTGCCTGTCTAACTGCAAGTTAGGTTTAAACATGTATCATCATACATTTACACTGTCAACCCAATATACAGTGGCACCAGTATACATTCAAACTGTCAACCCAATATACAGTGGCACCAGTATACATTCAAACTGTCAACCCAATATACAGTGGCACCAGTATACATTCAAACTGTCAACCCAATATAAAGTGGCACCAGTATACATTCAAACTGTCAACCCAATATACAGTGGCACCAGTATACATTCAAACTGTCAACCCAATATACAGTGGCACCAGTATACATTCAAACTGTCAACCCAATATAAAGTGGCACCAGTATACATTCAAACTGTCAACCCAATATACAGTGGCACCAGTATACATTCAAACTGTCAACCCAATATAAAGTGGCACCAGTATACATTCAAACTATCAACCCAATAAACAGTAACTGGCAGCCCAACACCAAGTTGTGCTCCCATCCCATACCTGATATCTTCAATTTTTGTAGTGCATGCCAATGCAAAGAAATGTGCAATGATAATTATCAGAAATATTAATTGCACTTTTTGTTCTGCACACCAAGTATTGCCCCAGGTACAAAAACCAGCCCCTGATACAGCTGCACAAACAGCACACCTACACACCCACCTACTGTCAACATACCGGGTCTATATCTCTTAATTGGTGCGACATGCCCCAAAGGGTGTGGGTAATGAGAATTGTATGTATGAGGGAGGTGGCCATGTTTGCCGTAGTCATGTCTCAACCCTTTATGGACGGCAAAGTGCATTGATGCAACATGCCCTTGGTCGTGACAATGCATGAATGCAGTCCTGGCGTGTAACTTTCCAATGCTGCATTCAAGCATCATGCCGACTGCACAGGGTTGAGACACTCTCAAAAGGTCAACATGATGGGCTGGTGCAGTACCGGTGAGTTACTCGCAGGGGCTGCCTTGGTGCACCATCAGGCCAAAAAAAAGAAGGTGTGTTTCAGGTTACATAGTCTGAAAATCTAGGTAGGGTAGGTCGGATTTTTATTTTTATTTTTATTTTTTTTTACTTTGGCCTGAAAAGTACCCAAAATTGACTCGCAAACTTCAGTCGACAATGGCATTGACTCGTATACTATCAAATTGACTCTGAAATAGCACCAAAATTGTTTTATAAAGACAGATTGATCCCATGGCCTGAAAAGTACCTAAAAATTGACTCGCAAACTTCAGCGCTGACTCGCTTTTTTCAAAATTGGATAAAAATTCTAGGGTCGGCCCTGTTTTGCTAGGTAGGGTCGGGTAACCTGAAACACACCTTCTTTTTTTTGGCCTCATGACAAATGTCATCTTTAATAAGCGACATGCCGGCCTTTAAGGGTTATTCAAGTTCTGTGCCCATTAACCCTTTAAGGATTCAATGATGCCTCAAGGCTTCATGTCTATTTGCCATTAGGATGCACCAATGCAGTACTGGTACCTAACTCACCGGCACTGCATTGGTGCACCATCTGGACACTTCAGGAGGCTCTTTCAGAACAGACTCGTCAGTCGTCATATTGCGATTTTCGTCAATATTGCAACATTTGCAATTGACGAGGGTATTTGCAGCTGGAAAAATGTGGTATTTACATTAATTTTCTATACATTTGTACAGGAAATCTTACTAGTGGCCGTCAAATAGGGCTCGTCACGTCACCAGTTCCCCACGGACACGTCAGTTGTTCTGAATGAGCCTCCAGGAGTGTATTAACCCTATAAGGTCGGCTTGAATGCAGCGCTAGCAATCTATCCTTTTAGGGGTCTTGCAGACAAAGTCCATTAAAGTATTATGCCACCCTTGCAGGGTTTTGAGGGGGTGTCCTGAGGGTCCTATGCCGCCTCATTACTGCACCCCAGGTGTGAATAAACACCCTCATACTCCCACTAATTGACGTACCTGGTAGGGGGAGGAGGCTTTATTCATGAGAAGGATGCTCATGTTTGCTGTATAGGGTTATACTACGTCTACTACAGGACAATGGCCACAACAGCAGTGACACAGAAAGAAAAGACAGTAGGCCCTTACTTCCCCGAATTTAGAAAATGCAAGGAGAAATATATGATGAAGCAAATTATCCGAGGAATTGAGGACCTATATAATTGAATATATAAACAGGCAATTGCTAGGCAGATAGTGAGGGCCGACTGTATACCATGCACTAGTTCTCTTACTCTTGGTAAAGGTCGATATCGGAGTAATTGAGAATTGAACCTCTGGCCACATTTGATACAAGAGGCTTTCAATCGCCAACTCTCTCAGTCTTCATTGACAATGTTAGCCATATTGGCAGTAGGGATACCTTTTTTTACCAGGCCTATTCTCTATTCACAATGAACCTTCTCAATACGAGGCAACGTCCCTCCCTCTAGGGAGCACATGTATGCAGTAACTATAACTGCATGATGACACTAGCCATCTCTCTAGCATGGAAGATGGTGATAGACAAAGATTGACCAGCTATAGCTTAATCAATAGGCCTACATGAAACATCTACAGCTATTACATAAGTCTATAGCTCACAGTGGGGGTAGGGTGGGAGTATTGCCTGGAGTATGGCTTATCTATAATGTATATCTCAATCAGAGACTACCTGTCATAATTAGATCCCACCTGAGGCCCCAACATGTGCCACCTCTCTCACACGCCGCTATTTGTGTCGTGTTTAGAGAAGGTATCAAAGGATTTCCCCTTTAACCATTTAAGGACGGATGTCGCTAAAAGATGATATTGGTCGTCATGATGCACCAATGCAGCCCCAGCGACATTCATGCAACATGCCGACCAAGGGCTACATTTAAGGGTTAACACATTAGATACAGCATGATGCCTTTAGGCCTCAAACCCATTGCTCATCATGACGCACCGCACAGCCTCGGCGAGTAACTCACAAGTGCTGTTTGGTGCATCATATCGACCATTTAGGAGTGTATCAATCCTCTTGGCATGATACAGCACGCATCAGCTACTCGCCAGTGCTGCATTTCATGCATCAGGACGACAAATGGCACAATCCATGAAAGCATTATGCGGTCCATAAAGGGTAAAAATCCATCTGAAATTGCTCTCTGCTTGGCTTTAATAGGGCAGGGTCCTCTCTGAAGGTGTATGTATTTCACCTGTTGATATTGATGTTGATATTGGCGTCTCCTCAGATTGCAGATCAGTATAGGCTTACACAGGGGTAGAGGACCGTTCTGGGGACTAAGCCTACTGGTGTAGACCTCCTACTCAATATTCATAGAGCGAGTATAATCCGGAAAGTACGCTGACATGTAATATAATATAAATGAGATTCCAATGTTGACATATTCCTCAAAAACCTGTGTCAACACGCTCCTATCCACGTACTACCTACGTGCGGCTTCTGATGGTAGTGTGGTAGGATGGATTTATTGCCAGCAGCAGCATATATATAAATAACAGCATATATATATAGGTTACAATATTACTGAACTATACTACAGGAATTCAAGTGATATGTCAAGTCAACATTGACAGATATACAGAGCCTTTTCACAAAAAAGAACTCCTGAGCTCCTCTGTATCTGTTCAGTCCCTGATATACTATGAGTGAAGTGCTCAGAATATATACATGTATGCAACTCACCAAGTGTCCATGAAATTGCCTTTTATGTATGAAACTAAATTTAATCTTTTGGGCTGGTATTTTTACACTTACAAAAGAGGATTACGTCAAAGGCTTGATTACTACATGTACTCGGCTATATTAGTGACTGTATGCCTCCTGCCATTAAGGTGGGAGAAGGACAGCCATAGCCATTATCCATATGTTTCCAAATTGATTTCCAACTGCTATTTTCATACTCCACATTTCACCACCAAACAGCGCTATATACTTACACATATACCCCAGTGGTGGTCTCCTATTGCTGGTGGCCCTGAGGGGTGAGAACAGTCCATACACAGATATTACTTTAAGGACGGCATGATGCATTCATGCATCATGCCCTTGGTTGTCATGATGTATGAATGCAGCCCTGCCGAGTAACTCACCAGTGCTACATCCAAGCATTATGACGACACTACAGGGTTCAGTAACTCCCGAAGGTAGCTAGCTCCCGAGTTACTCACTAGGGCTGCATTGGTGCGTCATGATGACAACTGTCATCTTTTAGCGGCATCCTTGAAGGGTTATGTATGCCGCACCAGTAGGCTGGAGATGCCATCAATACTGGCCGCGTCAGAAAGTGCTGACACGGCACTTTCTCACCCTGTACCCTACTGCTGCTGCTGCTGTTACTGCTGCTGTTGTTACTGCTGTTACTGCTGCTGCTGTTACTGCTGTTACTGCTGTTACTGCTACTGCTATTGCTGCTGCTGCTGTTACTGCTGCTGCTGCTGCTGTTACTGCTGCTGCTGCTGCTGCTGTTACTGCTGTTACTGCTGCTGCTGCTGCTGTTACTGCTGCTGCTACTGCTGCTGTTACTGCTGCTGCTGCTGCTGCTGTTACTGCTGTTACTGCTGCTGCTGCTGCTGTTACTGCTGCTGCTGCTGCTGCTGTTGCTGCTGCTGCTGCTGTTATTGCTGCTGTTACTGCTGCTGCTGCTGCTGTTACTGCTGCTGCTGTTACTGCTGCTGCTGCTGCTGTTACTGCTGCTGCTGCTGCTGCTGTTACTGCTGCTGCTGCTGCTGCTGCTGCTGTTACTGCTGCTGCTGCTGTTACTGCTGCTGTTACTGCTGCTGTTAATGCTGCTGTTACTGCTGCTGTTACTGCTGCTGCTGCTGCTGTTACTGCTGCTGCATGGGTGCACTGTGACAGTCTCCCCTGGCAGACACTCCCTCACTTATCTCTGCCTCAAGATACAGACCTCAGGGAACTCTTCTGTGAAAGGAGGGAGGGAAGAAGAAGTCTTCTGTGGAAAAGGGAGGGAAAATCCTGCAACACTGCTCTCATCCGCTTCACACACAGCATTTACCACTTGTTTTACAACTCACAGTGGAATTCCTTAGAAAATGACCACGACATGCTTACATGTAATTCCTATTAATTTGTCAAAAGACATATTGACTATATAATCCATCTGTGATATTATCTTGATCAGCCTCACCAACTAGTACCAGATTAAGTATAGATTGGTGTGGGTGGTATTTTCGTGAAATATTGGCTCTAGCTGAAATTTGTCATCGCTGTGATATTTGCCCAGTGCAATGAATAGGGGCCTATTAATAACTCATGCCATGTGGCCCAAATACAGCCCATGATGCTCTAGAACCAGTGCAAGAACCATCTAATTAGGTCTGAATAGACTAGGGAAAGTAGATTTGATGAGTTTTGAGTTTTAGAAATGAGTTTATTGACAGAAATTTACATCAACAAGTTGAGCCTTTCAAAAGGTCTGTCAAATTATATGTAAACCGCCACCACACATCTTATGTAAATATATCAGAGCCAGTTTCTCAAAACATTGTAATCATGTACAAGAGAAGACTAGAAACATAAAAAAGATATCACAGGTCACACAGGAATCAATAGATAGAGAAACTTCATTATTCTCTACACAGCAAACACAGGACCACACAAGTAGACAACGAAGTGAGTATCAATATGAAAGTACTTAACCCACGGGTGACGGCAAAGACAAAGGATTCGCACCTTGGTTATATTGCATACCCGAAGGTTAAGTCAGTTAACCTCCTCGGACCTGGGTTATGTAATATTAACAATGGTAGAGTGACTGGTGCCCTATGAGGGCACCAGTCAGTCTGTCGTGGTTAATTGTACATACTCTCAGGTCCTTGTAGGTTAACCTATACATAATAACTGAGTGCTTAAACATACCACACACACATTGAACATCAGTTACCTCCTTTTGAATTGAATTGATGGGAGATGGAGACGTTTTAAGAACTATCTGGTTTTGCCCATAATATCCTCTACTAAGAAATCAATTGCTTTCGGCATGATGTACCAATGCAGAACTGTTGAGGAGCTCCCTAGCGTTTCATTTGTGCATCATGCTGACCATTGCAGTCTTTGCGAAAGATGTTCATCCCACAAGACATTCGGTCCTGCAAATTTTCAATATTGAAGGACCGGCTACATTTTTGGAGGACCGGATAGCCACATATCTGATGATTTTTTGCATTTTAAGTATAAAAGAGTTTTGTCCATTAAAATTACAATTCATTTGAAATCATTTATGGCCAAATCAGGATATATATATAGTTTTACACAGTATATTGAAGTACACATTTCAGCTTTAGGAACCCAACTGAATTCTTCTAGTTCACAAAAGCCCAAAGGGTAATGTACACAGCCCAACTCATAGCAGCACATGTCTGTTGCTGATACTGCGCGGATTGGGTGCGCAGTAATCCGATGCTGCAGCATTAGGCAATAGTGCGGGAGTATTGGTGTGGGTGTAGGGGTCTAGTTTAGGGACACAATGGTAGCAATGTCCTACATGAAGTCCTGCTTAGAACACCTATCCTGGCACTGTATGGTTCCTATAGAATGCTGCATTCCTGATCCGCCATGTTATCCTGGCTACTTGCACCAAAGGACATGGTTACTACAATATTTTACTGTATACCTACAAAAATGGCAACCAAAGATTTACAGTGTGTTATATTATCATACTTCGGTGGGCTCTACAGAGAGATGGTGGAGGAGTTAGGGAAAAAATGTTTAGATGTTTCTTTTAAGTTCCTGAATCAAGGCATAGATTGGGTGCCCATTAGTATAATAGTGTGAAGTCGCAGCACAGTGACAAAAATGGTATGTAGCCCTACGTTATACCCTTCTTCGGTATACCATACTGTATAGTATCAGGGCGTACAGCAATCCATACCAGGGTACGGGCACTCTGATCATAGACTCACCCCTCCCAACCTCAACTACTGATATACTGATCAGTACCTGCCCCCTACCTGTCCACACCCACTGGTTAATGCTTTAATGGGCCATGACCTTGGCCGTCATGATGCATGAATGTAGCCCTGGCGAAAAGCTCGTCGTGAAGACCCTCCGGGGCTGGTATACCTCCAAACAGTGCTCATGAAGTATGAATGCAGACCTGGCGACTAGGGATGCACACTGAAATCATGCATCATGGTGACCAATGATATTAAAGCAGTATGCGGCCTTTAAAGGGAGGGAGGGTGTATATATAGTCAGTAGTTGGGCAGGGTAGAGCTTGGATGGGGAGTCAGGTATCAGAGGTGTCGGGCGCCAAGGTCAGGGAGCTGATTAGTGAGTCTATATAGTGGGATACATCTTTCTTAACCATTCAAGGGCAGAATAATGAACTCGAGATTAACTCACCAGGGCTGCACTCATGCAGAGCCTACATGCAGAGCCTACATGGCTAGCACACGCACTTCAAGGCTGAGCATGATGCAGTGACACAATAAGCGAGTAACTGGCAGAACCTTAGTTGGTACATCGTGTTTACAATAAATAAATATGAGTCTTGAATGATATAAGGCTCTAACATACCATGAAGGATATCACCTTCTGTCACATGTACAGAGGTTGTAATGGCATCAAGGGGAGGTATACCCCAAGGGTTGGCACGTTTAATGCTTTCTATTTGTCATATACAAAGAGTCTGAGAGGAAATATTGAAAGTGACACAGAACGAGCAGGAAGGTCATCTCTCGGTCTGGTTCTGGATTTACTTGCCCTGTCATGTGGGGCTTTATGGAGGTTTAATATATGTGTATAGGGCTAGTGATCATAGGGCTGGTCAGGAGCTCACCCCTCTAGAGCTCCTACCCAGCTACACATAGACTCCATAGGGTGTAACCTGGAGGTGGGGAAGGGGGGGGGGTCATTTTTAACCCTTTAATAAGGGCCGCATAGTGCTATATGTGTATAGGTTATATGTGTACCGTATTCGACGTAATAAGCGCCCTGGGCGCTTAAAATATTATTTTAAGGGGAAAAATCAGCCTCAACTAATCATTCTAATAAGCGCCCCCCCATGGCTGTTATATACAGACCTCTCCGGCCTCTGCAAGGCTTCTACACACCCCTATCACTTCACCTGACTTGGCATTAACACCTGCACAGGTGGGAAGTGCTCCATGTTACACACAGGTGTGAAAATCAGTAACAAAATCGGAGGAACACATTAAAAATCTGGGAAAAAATCTGAAAAAGGGGGGGGGGACGCTTATTAGGGGGGGGCGCTTATTACGTCGAATACGGTAATGGGGCAGTGATCATGGGGCCGGTCAGTACCCCACCTACCGGAGACCTGTTGAAGCTACACGTGCAGTGACCAGTGTCTGACTCCCACCACACAGGGACTCCATAGGGTGTAACCTGGAGGTGGGGAGGGGAGGGGGGAGTTAAAACCCTTTAGGGCCGCATAGTGCTTTAATGCAATATCCCCCTTGTCGGCATGATGCATGGATGCAGCCCTGGCAAGTGCTATGTTCAAGCACCATGTCGACCCTATGGGGTTGATACACTCCAGAAGGGTTGGCATGATGCATGAATGCAGCCCTGGCGAGTAACTCGCCAGGGCTGCATTCATGCATCATGCTGACTGGGGACATACCATTAGCAGTGCTGCACAAATTTACCGTGCGGCCCTTCAAGGGTTATGGGAGTGGGGGTGGGGGGGGGGGGGGGCTGGTGGGGGGGGGGGCTACAGGATATGCAGGGGTTGGGTAAGGGTCAGGTATCACAGGTATACAGGTGACTAAGGTCATACCCCCTGACCTCTACCATTCATCCATATACATGTACCCCCATGTACCCACATCCTACAGCTACATAACCATGTACATGTCTGTGTAGAGGCCTGTGACTACTGGTATGTGTCATAGTACTACACTCAAAAAATAAACTTGTCTCCAGACTCTTCAAAGTGACGGTCATAAAATAAACGAGTCATAAACTTGTCTAAGTGACAAGGAAGCCGGTCTTCTAGCTGGAGATAAAAGACCCACTTGGTATGTGCCAGCCCAAAAACCCGACATTTGCCAGCTACAGATTCTATCTGTGGGATGGTAACCTGATACGTTAGACAACTTTTGACTCGTTTATTTTATGACAGTCACTTCGACGAGTCTGGAGACGAGTTTACTTTTTCAGTGTACTGGTATGTGTCATAGTACTACAGGCATGCTCACTGGTCAAGGCTGGGTTTATGTCCTTTACGGTCGGGTAGTCGATACTCTGGGTATGATATAGATGTGCATGTATAATCCCCACCCACGGTGCCATGTAACATTATATCGATTCCACCATTGCTATCGCGCAGACATCTAACTGATGGCCGATAGTATTCCCACCTAAGATATATATATATATATATATATATATATATATATATATATATATATATATATATATATATATATATTCATGAAATTTCCTTAAATCCTATCCAATGTTGGCAGCGAGTTATAGAAAGTCTTACTGGTTCTCACATGTATAATGACAGGCTCCAGTAGTAGGCGGAGAGTGCTCATTTTTAACAATCGTGTGTGTGTGTGTGTGTGTGATGTATTGGGGAGAGAGAATTTAAACCCCTTGAACGAGAGGGCGGGTTGGGTGAAAATTCACCTGTTTTCAGCTAAAAAAGCCAGCACTTTACTACACATAAAAGGGTGCGCACGAGGATTCCCTACGGGCCAAAAAATGCCATTAGATCTCTACACAACAAGACAGAATGGCTGACATCGGGCTCAGATATATAGGTAGGCCATCAGCCATATGGTGTCGTCATGTAGGTGATGGGGGGGGGGTATAGTGGGGAAGGGGCTAAATCAATAACTGCTACTCTGTCTGCCATGACAGATGACCCTAATAGGAGGGGAGTAGAGGGGAGATTATCCTGAACTACCTGTGATGAGATATAAGTATAGCACGTGGGCCTACTGTGGACGTGGGTGTCTCAGATTGTGTAGGTACTTTGATGGGAACCTCATAATCAAAGATTCCCAATGTAGGCATGGCTTCTGCTTCTGCTGTACCATCTTCAAAAATAGGGCCAGAATAAGACCTGCCGTAAATTCCCGTGTATAACCCGCATCTTGCGTATAACCAGCGCCCCCAACGCAGGAAAAACACACAACCCCATCTGGAGTCCTAATTTTGGAGGATTTAGTACTGTGGTATAGTATAAAAACCTTCGTACAACTCGCGCCCTATATAGGCATGTTTGGTATCAAATGAAAGCTGAGTTTAATTCGCGTACAACCCGCGGGTAGTACGCGAGAATTGACGGTAATTATTTTCTCAACAATGGGCAAGAAAGTGTGCAATGTACAGCTGTAGCCACATATTGACTCTCCGGTAAATACCCATGGTGTCTGCCATATGTTGTCGTTGTATGATTAACATGATGTATAGATGTATTTGGGGTGTTTTCCCCAAGGGGGACAGTGCCACAACTAATATTTCTTCTCAACTACAGTATAGACTAATGACGCCATGGGTTGTCGTACCAGAATAGCACGTGACCATTAACATCATTACCTACCCCTAACGCTAACACCAGTTATCATGTTAACTAGCACCAACGACCTGAGGTGTCGGATGTCATATGTATATAGTAACAGAACCCAGTTGGTCTGATGGCCTACCCATCAATAGTATAGTATCATCTTGAGGGCCGTGACTACTCCTTTAAGAGCTGTATAGGGCTTTAATACTCCAAGCCCTTAACATCGTCATAATGCATGAGTCACTCACCGGGACAACGAATGCAGCACTGCCGAGTTACTCCCCAGGGCTATATTCAAGCATCATGACGACAACGTGCATAGCACATTAAGGCACCATGCGGTCCTTAAAGGGTTAATATTACTGGCTGCACTCAACTATCAGTAGGGACCAAGCCTTGCAACACCATCCTTGCCAAACCCCCCGACAGAGAAAAAAAAAACAGGATAAAAGGTAGAAAGTAAGCTGAGCAGGCAGGGATGGGGTGACCAGGCTGGTTGCTATGACAACTAAGTGGTTATTGTAGCCGGGACTGTTAGGCCGGGCCCTGGGCTGATAACGCTGTTATCAACGTGCCGCGTAACCCATTACCGGCAGCATGATGCGTTAATGCACTGTCATTGGTCGTCATGATGCATGAATGCAGTACTGTGTCGTCATGATGCATGAATGCAGTGCTGGGTCATCATGATGCATGAATGCAGCCCTGGTGAGTAACTCGCCAATGCTGTATTCATGCATCGTTACAACCTTGTAGGGTTGATGCATCAATAGTGCTGCATTCATGTATTATGGTGACAATTAAACAGAGAGCATGCTGTCCTTAAAGGGCCAATATATGTGAGTATGGGGGGGGGGGTGTCATCAGGTACCAGGCTATTGTCACAAATGGAGAACTGATAGTTGACAGAGAACAACAATAGAGGTATAGGAAGACTTTATAGATGTACAAAATTAGATTCTCAGAAACCTGTCAGAAAATTCCCAGGACCTAAGTACCGAGCCATAAAAGTAACCAGATAGAAAGACGTCAACAGGTACAGTCTAGTTGTTAAATCAATGACAGGCGAGAGGGGAAGAGGGGAAACGGGGACAATTGACAACTGATAATAATCAACAGGCGACTCGCCATGGCCGAAATCATGTATTCTGACAACAAAATGTTTACATATTGAGCATTATTCCCCCCTTAATGGGTTGATTATATCGTAGGGTGTAAACTTTGAGAACTTCTAGAATCCTGAGATGATGTGTTTGGTACACTCTAAGAAAAGTGTGTTATGGTTACATGCTTTTTTGAAGCCACTTTTAACACACTTTTATATTGTAACACACTACACGCTAGTCAAAGTGTGTTGATCTCAAAAGTGTGTTACTCTGTTACGCTACTCAAAGTGTGTTACTCTGTAAATGCATGTTCCTCCAACACACATACTTTAGAGTGTAGTCCTTAATAAGAATATAGCAGTTATGAACACGTGTAAAGTATCGTAGAGTTGTAATGAATGGAAAGGAAATATTAGCAAAGGAGGCAAGCAGCAGGTATAGAAATCCTGACTACTGGCAGCGTCCCCGGGCACTGTAAAGCTCGGACTCCACTAGGGCGACACAGCTACCTGCGAAACAGGGCGTTCTTTTAGGCCCTTTGTTCTCAAATAGATCGCCCTGTTTCGCTCTGTTTCGCCCTGAATGTCGCCCCGAAGGTACCCAGGAACAGGGCGACATTCAGGGCGAAACAGGGCGATCTATTTGAGAACAAAGGGCCTAAAAGAACGCCCTGTTTCGCAGGTAGCTGTGTCGCCCTAGTGGAGTCTGGCCTTTAGTGTGGACCATAATACTCATCGACTCCGGTGTGGGAAGTCAACAGGAAATTACATCTTTTGTAAGAGAAAGATTGTATGTAGGTCTGCCTGGCCTTATAGGAGAAGAAGCATCATCTCTCCACCTCCCTCCGCCTCCCTCCTCCTCCCCCACCGCAGTCCCATCCTACAGCCAGCCAATTAGGACTCTGTATAGGCCAGTGTAGGGTAGCCTTTAACCATGTATCGGCTGTACTATGCCCGTTATTGGCATGATGCATGAATGCAGCCCTGGCCGGTCTGCTCACCAGGGCTGCATTTACACATCATGCCGACCATTTCAAGGGTGTGTATACATCAACCCCATACAGTCGGCACGATGCTTGAATTTAACCCTTGGGAGTTGCTCGCCAGGGCTGCATTCATGGATCATGCCGACCAAGGGCGAATCACATCAAAGCCTTATGCAGCCCTTAAACCCCCAGCGCCCCTATATATAGGGCTGAGTACCTGTCCCGACTGCACTCCGACTGTCGCTGGAGGGGTAGATCCTCGCCTTTAAACAGTTAAAGAGTTAAAAGGTAGGATCCTCCTATTCGCCCCCCCCCCAGTCTCGGACTCCCATACCAAATGCTGCTCCGTGTTCCTCTGCTGTGTATGGTCTGGGAGCAGACCTGCATCTCACTTGATACCAATTTGCGCCAGTTTAGTGGCGCAAGTGGGTGTGTATTGGTCAATACACATCCAAGTACAGAGAGATGCTAATCGGGTAATAAAGGGGTAATAAAAGTACCTGGGGGATACTGTATAATCAACACTTATAATTGATATATGAAAGATGTGTATTTGGATGAGATGATGGCTTGCTCCCAGGCTATCCAACTGGTAGGATAGTCGCTGGCCGAGGTTGATTCCCCCCAGCCTGTAGGTGTGACACTATGTAGCTGTGTGTGAGAACACTCACTGTGCCTCCTCCCGGTGCCCTCAGGCATGTACACACAGGAGCACAGAATGCCTCTGTGTGTCCCATTTCCTGCTACACTATAAAAATGAACTTGTCTCCAGACTCTTCAAAGTAACGGTCATAAGATAAACGAGTCAAAAACTTGTGACAAGGAAGCGGGTCTTCTAGCATGTGCCAGCCCAAAACCCGACATTTGCCAGCTCCAGATTCTATTTGTGGGATGGTAACCTGATAGGTTAGACAACTTTTGACTAGTTTATTTTATGACAGTCACTTCGACGAGTCTGGAGACAAGTTTACTTTTTCAGTGTAGCAATTCCACCCACCACCTCATTGTGAAGGACATTCTGCAGCGAGAGATGGTGCAGAATTACCTCTCTGTATGTATACGGCCATTTTGCACCAGCCGGTGGACAAAGTATGCATGGCAATCTATATGCGGTAGGATTTGAGTCTAGACCAAGTATCTGTTTGGAGGGTAAAGTCTCGGTTATAGATTTAAATCTAACAGAGAGGCCTTCTGACCACTCCCTCTGCCGCAGAATGGGGCAGGATGGAGGAGTAAGGCATGCAGTGCTGTAGGCGTTCTCAGCAGGTATAGACATAGTTTGGTGACACTCTATAGAGATGTATAGAGACAAGATACAGCTCAGTTAGATACATACAGAGGGTCCCTATTTTCCGATCCCTCCCCTCTCTATGCTTCCTCTGTATACCATATCCTTGTACAGCAATGCAGTAAGGAGCCAGGGTAAAGAGGCAATGTGAGTTCCTAATGTTTCTTACCTCCTCTGTTAGTATGTGTTAGTTTTCAAGAAAGATATAGTTCAGTGACCTTTTACAATATTCTAACCTCAGCTAAATCTAGATTCTCCTGACGAAAAGAAATTTCAAGTCACAAAGGATAAGCCTCTCCTCCCTTTGGGGTATGTGGTTGCCTCTATCAGTTATATATCAAAGCTGATTAAAGGGTAACGGTAACATGCTGGTTGAGCAGCGTCAGAGTTCTAATAATACTACCTCTATCCACAGTGTCCACATAAGATGATACATCAAATATAACTTATAGTCCTAACAACCACCAGTATAAGTCCTACAACCTACCCCCAGTCCCGGTGGGGGCCACTCCCTATCTTTTCTAAAGTCACTATGTGCGAACATCACCCTAAATGTGGTACCCTTATCAAGGGGCAAATTCTTTTTAAAGCATACCCTTTTCAAGGTAAACTTACCAGAAAAACGGACCCTAATCACGAATGACCCTGCAAAATATACCCTAATGACAGGGTGACCCTGAGAAAATAGGGTGACCAAGAAATATTGTAGAAAAATTAAGTAAAAATACCTTATAAAAAGCCATGAAGGTCTGAAAATGTACCCCTTTCCTCCCAAATTTGCTTAAAAAGCACCCCTTATGAAGGACCCGGGTCCGTGCCTAGGGCCCAAAAATAGAATCATGTTCACACATAGTCAATTATGCTGAGGGAGTGCCCCCCCCCCGGGCCCCCAGTCTACCCTGCCTGTACCTACCAATTACTGTGTACAAGGCGGTCTGTGTAAGGCCTCTAGTCCTCCTGTGGTACTCTCCCTATCCTGATAGTGCTGTAGTATGTAGCAGTTCTCCTAACATAATTGGTAAACAAAAATACACGAACCTGGGCAGATTGGAGTAGATAGGTAAGGCGGGTGCAATCTGTTCCCACGCCCAGGTCATCTTGATGCCTATTACCCCTTTAAGGACGGCATGATGTATTAATACATCATGCCCTTAGTCGGCATGATGCATGAATGCAGTCCTGGCCAGTGCTGCATTCAAGCATCATGCCGACCCTATGGGGTTGTGACTCGAAGGGTCGGCATGATGCACCAATGCAGCACTGGCGAGTATGCATTGGTGCATCATGACGAAAATGTCATCTTTTAACGAAATGCCATCCTTAAAGAGTTAGGGAACAGCAATACAGTGGTTGGGACTGCCTCCGGGTGTGAGGTGTGGTGGCCGGGAAGATTTACATTTTAAAGCCTGTTCCCATGATTGCAAAAACGGTGTTGTTAAAGCCACAAAGAAAATAGGCCGGCTCGGAGAGAGTCTGAAATGACCTGTGAAGCTGTTATTTGCTGCAAAAACCGCGACTGCAAAGACTGTGCATGCAAAGGGCCTGCAAAGCATGGTATTTGCCTCTCCTTGCCCTGCCATGTCTTTTCCCTATCCCACTTAATGTATTATCTGTCATTATTTTGATTGATATAATTGCATAGATTTCGTCGGCTGTGTAAGTATCAAGACAAGGCCTGCGTAAATGCAGTATAAATGAAATAATTTCAAAGAACTTAACTCGACTCGACTACAGTACCTGCAAGACATGTAATGGAAAGAGAATGTCTATAAAGACGATGCCTGTGGGAATAGTCTTGTTAGACGAGCGCAAGCAACCCCATCTGTGAAATATGAAAATGTGCTGTTATTACCATTTATACAATTCCCAAAAACACTTACAATTACATCGATAACAGCATTGTGTTAGGGCCTTCTTTGGTGCTGCAATATTGTCTGTAGGAATAAACACTAAGAGCCTTTGGTTGAAGTTTGCTGTGTTTTGAATCCTGGTTTCTGTCGCGCACGAGGTGTAATTGAAAACCGATAAATCATTAACAATTCATATCTCTGCAAGTAGCACAAATGGCCGACTGAACAACGGGCTTATTAAGTTTTGATTATTTCTGAATCTGGGCGAAGAGGTATTTGTTCAAATCAATATTGGTGCCTCAACACGTGGAGGGCCACCTCTTAATACACTTTAAGGACGGATGTCGCTAAAAGATGACATTTGTCATCATGATGCAGCCCGGGCGAGTAACTCGCCAGTCCTGCATTGGTGCATCATGCCGATCCTTCAGGAGTGTCTCAAGCTTGTAAAGTTGGCATGAAGCTTGGATGCAGCACTGGCGAGTTACTCACCAGGCCTGCATCATGACGACCAAAGGCATGATTCATTATGGCATGAGGGGTAATACCGATTATTGAACGTTAAGAGGTTCAGGAGGAACATGTTACAGGTCACATGGTTATATGGTAAGACAGTGATGGTATTGGATATATTTCCTTCCCTCCCTCCTTCCCTCCCTCTCTCCCTCCCTCTCTCCCTCCCTCTCTCCCTCCCTCCCTCCTTCTCTCCCTCCCTCCCTCCATCCCTCCCTACCTCTCTTCATTCTTTGCGTTATTCCTTCCTTCTTCCCTTTCTTTGGTTTTGCCTTCCTTTCTTCTTGCCTTCCCATCTTCTCTTCTTTCTTCCTTTCTTCCTTCATTCCCTCCCTTCCCCTTTCCCCCCCTCCCTGCCTGCCTGCCCCCTCTCTCCCTCCCTTCCTTCTTTCTTTGCTTGCTTGCTTCTCTCCTCTTTCCTTCCTTCCTTCTTTCCTTCCTCCCTTCCTGGATATTACCAGCACCACCCCCTCCTCTCATCTTTCCTCGCTCTCTTCTCTCCTTCCTTATCCCAAAGTGATGTATTGTTATATAGTACTGAGAGATGTACATTAGGGAACTAGACTGACTTTAAAACCGGCTTCCCAGAACCCTAACCCGTAGGATAATAATATTAGTATTGACGGGTCATGGTCCACTGCCCTGTCACGTCCGTCCTATAGATAATGTACCGTGACCTGAGGGTCCTAACCCTGTAACGGCAGCAGAGTGATTTAACGGCCTCTCCGCTTTAACCCTTTGAGGATGGCATGTCGCTAGAAGATGACATTTGCCGTCATGATGCACCAATGCAGCACCAGCGAGTTACTCCCCAGAGCTACATTGTTGCATCATGATTACAAATGTCACCCTTTAGTGATATTGGTCCTTAAAGGGTTAGCATCCTCCCTTCTAGACTTTCTCAGTGTTTGTATTTTGATAAGACAAAAACAGATTTTTGTCAATGATATACTTTCTGAACTGTAGAATACAAAGTAGGAGGAGGGAATGGGAGGGCGGGGGAAGTGGTCGGCGGAGTAGGAACTCTCACTGACGCAGGCCAGTCTACCTCCATTCCTATACTTTCCTTTTAAAACCTTGCTATCCCGACCCTACCCACTGCCCTACCCCTCCCCCCCCCCCCCCCCCCACACACACACATTCCCTCCCCCCCCCCCCCCACACACACACCGTCTGACACAGCAGGGTAGGTCGTGTGACCATTCAGGGATGAAATGATCAAATAATAACTGGTCCCTGAGGCTGGGGGCAGTGTGGGGGCCGTGTGTTCTGTCACACTACGTTATACACTGTAACTCTCACCCTACCATGTACACAGATACAAGAAACAGCGTCAAAAGGGAGTCCAGGTTGCCTCCAGAATCACTCCCCTCTCTCGGGGAGTCCAGATCGGCTAAAGCAGCCTAGGTGACTCTCTGGCTGGCATAAGGGAGTCACCCGGGAGAGTCATGTAGCTCTCTGGGTCATATGACTCCCCCATGTGACTCCTTTTTGTCAACCAGGGAGTCACCTAGACTCACTTAATAGACCTGGACTCCCCTTAACAGGGGAGTCATTCTGGAGGCAACCTCTGGCCACGGGCAGAGTGGGGAACAGGCAAATGCACATCCATGTACGTTTGGGGGTGTAACTGATAGGGGTAGGAGCAGAGAAAAGGGATAACGTGGGAATTAATGCGGGCGTGTGGACAACAGATTGTTAACCCTTTAGATACCACACACGTGTCTAGGTGCTATATATACCCTTTGGTAGTGCGCTATTCATGCATCATTTCTACCCTAATGGGGTTGATACACTCTCGACGGATATGCATGAAACACCCGTGCAATGGCTGCAACTCTACTCGTCGATGGATCATATGACAAATGCACGTGAGTCTTGGTGCATTATAACGTCCTCAAATTGTTAAAGCAGGGAAACAAAAGAGCGGAAATAGGCAGGTTGGGGGCAACAGGGACGTATGAAGGGTGGAGGAGAGGTAGCAGCGGACCTTCTACACAAAACCCTTCTCTTGCCCTTCTTATGTCCCCCAGGCTTTTTCTGGGTTCCTTTTTTTTTTTTTTTTTTTTTTTTCTTAGGGCCTTACTGTTTAACTAACGTCTTATAAATTCCCCGGGGCATTATCATACTCCCTGCCTTTCCCCAGTCTGGCCAATGACTTAGGGGGGGTTGTATCGGTTCGCCGGCGGCTTCTCTCCATTTCGTTAATGCCTTGGGACCTTACCACTATACTCTGCTGGCTTTACCCTACTTCCAAGTTCCTCGGGGCCTTTACCGCTATACTCTGCTGGCTTTACCCTCCTTCCGAGTTCCTCGGGGCCTTTACCGCTATACTCTGCTGGCTTTACCCTCCTTCCGAGTTCTTCGGGGCTTTTACCGCTATACTCTGCTGGCTTTACCCTCCTTCCAAGTTCCTTGGGGCCTTTACCGCTACATCCTGCTGGCTTTACCCAATATTCAAACTTCCTTGGGGCTTTACCGCTATACTCTGCTGGCTTTACCCTCCTTCTAAGCTCCTTTGGGCCTAAGTTCTACATCCTACTGGCCTTACCCAATCTCGAAAGTTCCTTGGGGCTTTACCGCTATATCCTGCTGGCTTTACCCACCTTCTAAGGTTCCTTGGGGCCTTATTTATATGTACATCTACCTGCGGCGTGCCCTTAGCTTAAGCATAGGTCTAAGTGGTACGTCCTTTTCTATAAACGTCTTTTGGGCCTGGTCATTGAGGTACGATACCGGCACCCACATGATGCTTGAGTCGGTGAATAGCACTTTGGCATGTGGCTTTCCATCCACGCTGGCCACGTCTAGTATGTTCTTTACAGGTTTGGTACCTTCAGATTTCTTCCCGAGGTAGCTGAAATATGCAAGGGGGGTCCGACGTGTCACCCTTTCGGCACCCTGCACCACCTTTTCTCTCTTGTCTTCAGGCTTGCTTAGGTCAGGCGGGGTTGCCGGTTCCCCCTCGGGTGGTGCGTCCACATTCTCGCCAACGACTCTTGCGTTTTCCTCTCTCTCCTCCGCCTCGGCCTCTCCCAAGGGGTTGGTGGCTTGGCTGCTCGTCACCCTTTTCGGGGGGTTTGTCACTTTTTTCCCCTCCTGGTTGAGCGGTACATTTCTTTCTTCTTGGTTTTTCTCCGCCTCGACTAGGCTGTCGAGGGGGAGATCTCCGATCCCCAGGCCGGGCCCCTCGTCCTCTTCCCCCCTTGTCTCTTCCCGAATGTTCCTTGTCCCAATCTTCTTTAGTCTGGATAGTGCTACCGGTTTCAATATGAACTTTCCTGACCTGATGTCTTTTAGGTAGACAGTCTTGTCTGTGTGGAACTTGAGGATGACGAACGGTCCGTGATACACTTTTGATAGTTTAATCTTCAAGGCCGGGTCCTTCAGCCTTGGCATATAGACATACACCAAGTCCCCTTGTCTTAGCACCGGTTCCCAGGCCTTTGTGTCGTAACGGTCCTTCATTTTTCTTGCATTCTCTCGAAGATTCTGTAGGGCTTGAACATGCACCTGATGCTGCCTGTTGAGGTGTTCCGCGAACCTTTCAGACACTGACATGATAGTATCGCTAGGATTCTGCAGCTGGTTCAGCTCCGGGAAAATGGGCTCAAACCCATGCATCAGCAGATACGGGGACACCCCTGTGGACGCTGCCTTTGAAGTGTTCAAGGCGAACGAGAGGGGGGCTAATAGGAGGTCCCAGTCCGACTGGTTCTCGCTTATGTAGGACCGTATTATGTTCAAAACGCTTCTATTGAATCTCTCCACCAGGCCGCTGCTCTGGGGGTGGAGAGAAGATGCAAAGGTGTGGCTGATGCCGTAATACGCACAGAATTCCTTGAAGGCCCCGCTAATGAACGCGCTTCCATTATCGGACACAAGACAATTTATTCCCCCATGCCGATAGATGACATTCTCTGCAAATTTCTCTATCAGAGTTATCGCCTGTAGGTTTGGCTGTGCCCAGCAAACCAAGTACCTGGAATAGTAGTCTATTAGGCAGAAAATATGCCTGTTCTTCCTTGGCGTTGGGGGCAGCCTCTCGAGAAAGTCTATATTACAACAGAACAGGGGCCTTGGACTGGGATCCCGCAGCGTTAGTGGGGGCCTTATAGGCCGGGTGGCCCTTTTGGTGGCGCAGCAAGTCGGGCAGGACTCTACATAGTCCCGCACATCGAGATTCATACGCGTCCAGAATAGCCTGGTTCTTAGCGTACTTAGCATCTTGTGTACTCCGAGATGCCCTGCGTGGGGTACATCATGAGTCTGTTGAAGGAAATGTAGTCTAAGATCCTTGGGCACCACGAGGCGTGCGTAGAGTATAGGATCTTGACCCATTGTTGTAGAGAAACGGAACAGGATGCCTTCGTGTATCAGGTAATCTTCCTCCCTCAGCAGAATGTTCCTGGCCTCCTTGTCATCTTGGGGTAAGGTCCCCGTTTCTATGAATTTGTAGATAGATTTACAGTCTGGGTCGTTTGCCTGACTCTCCTTTATTCGGTCGGGGTGTATGGATTGGAGTCTCACATTCTCTTCTGCTAGTTCTGGCAGTCTCTCTGCGTACTTTCTACGCTTCTTGTTGTTCGGGGTTGGCTTCTTTCCGCACTTTCTAGTCTGGGCTGGTTCTTCCTGTGCGTGTCCTTCTATCGTTATCTCTTGTAGTCGGGGGAGTTCTGGTTGCTCCGATCCTTTCTCTGCTGTCTTCTCGGTATTATCTTTGTTCCCGCCCTTGGCCGCCCCTCCCTGGAGTCTGGATGGTGGGGCACAGTCCTTTTCTGGGGGGACAAAGATTCGGCTCCAGAAGTCTGAGACGACATTTTCCTTTCCTGGGATGTGCTTAATTGTGAACTGGAAGTGTTGTAGGTAGTCCACCCAGCGTAGCACGCGTGTGGAGGCATCGAGATTCTTTTTAGTGATTCGATTTATCAGAGGTTTATGGTCGGTGTGGATCTCGAAAGGGGCTCCTTCCAGGTAAACTCTGTAATGTTTCACTCCGAAGTATATTGCGGCCAGTTCCTTGTCACTCGCGGAATAATTACGTTGTGCTCCTCGTAGCGGCTGGGCCCAGAATCCTACTGGCCGGGCTTGTTCATTTTCGTCAATTTGGCTGAGGACGCCTCCCATTCCCCAATCTGAGGCGTCTGTCGTCAGGATGAACATCTTCTGGAAATCTGGATAAACTAGTAGGTTGCTGCTAGTCAACATTGTCCTGATGGAGTTAAATGCCTTTTCCTGGGCTGACCCCCAGTAGAAGACCTCTGATTTGTTCTTCTTGGTCAAGTCATAAAGTGGTTGGGCCACTTCCCCGTATCTTGGGCAGAACTTTCGGTAGTACCCCGACAGTCCCAGAAACCGTCTGACCTGCCGGACTGTTTTTGGTCTTGGTAGGTCTATCATTTTCTGGATGTTCTCTGGCGTTGGTGACACACCGTCTCGGCTAAATATATGGCCCAGGAACTTTATCGTCTCTCTTCCCAGTTCGCACTTTGAGGGTTTCAAAACCAGCCCGGCTTGTATAACTCTCTCCAGTACTTCCTCGAGGTCCTGCATATGTCTTTCGAAAGAGTTGCTCCAGATAATTATGTCGTCCATGTACGCTAAGACGTATTTGTACCTAATGCCCGACAAGACGAGGTCCACCATTGCTTGGAATGTGGCTGGGCTGTTTTTTAGGCCCATTGCCATACGTTTATAGCGCCACTTGCCAGAGTCTGTGAGGAAGGAGGTGAGTTCTTTGCTGTCTTCTTCCATAGGTACTTGGTAGAAGCCAGTCTCAAGATCAAGGCTAGAGAACATGTTCGGCTTTCTTTCCCCAACGGTGTCGATTATCTGGTCTATTCTTGGGATGCAGACTGTCTGTCCGATTGTCTGTGCATTTATTCGTCTGTAGTCCACAACCAGGCGGAACTTGCCATTGGATTTACGAACCAAGAATGCCGGAGAGCTCCAGGGGCCGTCTCCCCCGGGTTCCAGTACGTCTTTCTCAAGCTGCTCTTGTATGACCTTTTCTAACTCCCGTCGCATGGGTGGTGCTGTTCGGTAGGGCTGGGCCTGTGTTGGTTGTGCCCCTGGGATAAGGTCTATTCTGTGCTTGACGAGGTCTGTATGTCCCAGTCTCCCGGGAACTGTGAATGCTTTTCTCTTTCTCTGGATTAGCTGGTGGCAGGTTTCTTTCTGTTCTTCTGTAAAGACAGAGTCTGTGAGGTCGATCACTACTGTCTCATTTTCTCTTGGGATACCTTCCCCGGGATTGTTTTCCTCATCCAAGGGTACTTCCTCATGGTTTCCAAAAACCTGCCCAATATCGTTATGATCTAACGAACATTCCTCCTGCTGAAGAAAATTTTGTTGTGTGTTTTTTGTTTGTTTTATTCTTATCTTATTTGTACCCCCCATAAACTTTCCCCCTTCTTGCTCGAAAACTGATCCTTCCACTGGATCAAATTTTACTGAGTTAACCTCAAGGTCCTTTGGCACTTTGTTTGTGTAAGTCCCCACTATTGTACCTTTCTCCAGTGTAACCGGATGGTTGGAAATGTTCAGAATGCTAACAGGCACTTTGTTACTGTGTACTGTGACCAATGCCGCTTTGATAGACCTGCACCCTAGGCGGTGCAGTGTTGGAGTAGACTGTAGCATACCTACCTGGTTATTCCATATGGCAGCGTCAGATGGGAGTACCGCTGAAATGCATGCTTCTGACTTACCTGCAATTGTGACATTCATTGGAAGGCGGGCTGCCCGCACTTTTGTCTCATATTCAGGATCTGCAAAGTCAAGAATCATTGAGAATTCTCGAAGAAATGACCTCCCCAATATAACCTCGCTAGCGAGTCCCTCCAACACATGGAAGGAAGTGAAGTACGTGACTTCGTCTATTTCTATAGGAATTTTGATACGGCATATTGGTTTTATCTTTTCCCCATTAGCCAGGACACAATTAACACTTGACCCGGAAATCTCTGCCCCAATGGCTCCGAGATCTAGGGACCGGTATGCCAGGCCTGAGAGGCAGGATTCGCACGCTCCGCTGTCCACCAGGGCCTTGTGGGCCCCCTCCCCTATCTTCACTTGGACGCATGCTTGGTCGTTAAGTATGTGTTCTCGGGTTCTTTCTTCTTTCGGGTTCCTTCCCATCATACGTATGGAGTTGATGCTGCAGTCTGTTCCTTCATTCTCATATTGTTCTGAGACTTTCTTAAAGATAGTTTGCACTTGCGAGGAAGGGGGAAGGCTCATTCTCGTCAGTAGTGCTGGGATTTCTTCAGGGTGCACTTTATGTCCGGCGCCCATCGGGCATGCCTGGAGGCGGTTACAGCTCGGAAACACTTCCTTTTCTGAGATCCTGCTACTTAGTGTAGTTGCTCGTTCCTTCACGCAATGCCAGGGATGGGGGCATTCTGTGTGGCAAAAGAGTTCTCCATGATCTGCAAGGGTCTGTTGCACGAGTTGCCGTATCCTATATTGTAGGGAATTTATGCAGAGGCCCCTGACCATTCGGCAGTTACATTCTGGCACCAACTGTCCATCCTCGGCCCGCACCATGCGACAAATGCATGAGTTAGAGCAGTGCTTACAGTCAAAGAGGATTGCTCTCGAAGCTGCTAACTTGTCACATGGCTCTGACAGATTCTTTTGCTTCCTAGAGGGCCGGCCGGGCCACTTAGGGTGTCCCCGATATAGTATATCTGCCAGATGGTCTATCTTAGCCCTATCATACGTATTCTCCAACTGGAGGGGTCTGTCGGAGCCCGGAGGGTCGCTCTGGTCCTCCGATCGCCCATTCCTTGCGGCTGGCCTTGTCATCGGATCCGGCTTTCCTTCCGCATGTCCCCCGTGGCCGATTTGGTCATGTGGGTTGTTGGCGTAATGTCTCTTGTCTAGCTTGTTCGTCCTTATCTCGCAGGGCTTTTTGTCTGGCCCGAGGGGTCTGGCGAGGGTATTGGACCCGCCATCTTCTTTCCTGCCAGAGGTTGTCTCCCCAGTACCTGTTTTAGGCTCGGCCTCGGGGCGCTTACTTAGCCCTGGTTGGGTTTCTTCCTTCTCTGTGTCTAGTCTATGTACTAAATGGTCCACCTTTTCTGTGTGCTCTGTTTTGGGGGGTTTCTCTGGGGAACTAGGGTATGTACTGTGGCTGTTTCTTCTGGCATATGCTTCCTCCTCCGTACCTGATTTGGGCTTACCCTCTTGGTGCTCCCCTTGCCCAGGTTGGCCTGGTTGATTGTTCATGTCCCGTGGCTCATTAATGTATTTGAACACTATATCGTCAGGCCAGCACCACGGTATACCCTCTCCCTCGGCGTACTCCTGGTTAACGTGGGGGTGCCCTGTTGGTACCGCTGTTACCTGCTCCGTGACTTCGGTGTCTGGCCTTGCTACCTCTGGATTAATATTGACGAGCATCTCGGTACCGTCTTTGTTCATGCTCGCTCGTCCCCTGACTTGGTCTGCCTTGGGCACTTCCTTATAGCCTGCTTGATTGTTAGCTTTACTTATATAGTCAGGTCTAGTGATGTGAGGAACCTCGGCCGGGGGCTGGGTGTCCACGTCCTCTGGACCCGAAGCGCACATGGACCTCTCGATTGGGCGCTCTTCCCTTAAGTCTAGGGGCCTCCACCTAATAAAATGTCCTACTTCCCTCTCTAAGATGCCAAGGGATCCTACTTCATGCGCCTGCTTCTGATAAAATGTCATCATACGTGTCCGCGGGGCCAACCCTTGGGTTACGGCGGGTTGGGCCCCTGCGCCTAGTTTCCCTGAGGATAGCCGTATTCCATCATCGACCTGGCGACCTGCATACACTGGTCGCTGGTCAAGGCATTCAACTGGGGGCTCAGCCCTGATCCTACCGCTGGTTGGGTCCTAGGGTCATAGGCAGGCTGCATTGCTGCATTCTGGTATTGGGGGTACTGATCGGCACCCCTGTACGCTTGCTGATGGTCCGCAGGGTACCCCCCTTGGTCTTGGTATAGCTGGTTCAGTTGGGGGAGCGGATGGGCGTGACCTTGATGCCCCATTGGATTGTATCCGCCCGGATTTGTTGGCATGAAGTTCGTCCTGTTGGCCCCGACGTAAACCCCGCCCTGAACCATTCCACCCTGCACCATTCCGCTAGTCTCCCGACGGGGGGGCCTCGGGTTGCCGTCATTCCGCCTAGGCCTTGGGGGTCTATAGGGGCAGCCGGATTTGAAGTGGTTCCCCCCACATCCGTAGCACTGCACGGAGTATGCTTGCTGCGGGGGTGCGGTGGCTCCTTCGGGGGGCGCTTGGGGAGCAGTGTGTGTCGGTTGGGCGGCAGGGAGTGGGGGCTGAGGCGCCGCCTTTTGGGCACCACCCTCTAAGGAAAGGACAGACACCATTTTGTCTAAGACCTTCCCCATACCAGATTCCACCTTATCCCCGACGGTCTCTACCTGATTCCCAACAAATTGAAGTCGCCTCTCAAGTGCCGCCAGCCTTTGAGAATTCTGGCTGGAGTTTTTGAAGGATTCAAAGGCCACCTGTGCTGCTTTTGTAAGCGCACTGAGGTCGTCGTAATCGTTCAAAGTCAGTTTTTCTCGGACGCCTGGGATCAGGCCATCCTTGTAGGCGCTAAGCACCTGCGCCGCCGTCGTCTTGCCGACGCTCCCGCAGGTTTCCAAAACACGCCTGCTGAATGACCTGCAGTCCTCCCCATCCTTCTGTATCAAATTTTTCAGAGTTCCGTGTATCTTCTCAGAACCGGGCCCTGCTATCTCGCTTATCGTGTTTTTAACGTTGTCCCAGTCGTCCAGGTTTCTCACGAGGTTATATAATGCTGTTGGGAGGTGGAACTTCAATTGGTCGATCTTATGTTGGGGGTCGTCCCCAAACACATTGGTGATGTATTCGATATAGTTGTCCACCCATGGGATCACCTGCATGTCGTCGGAGGGGAACGAAGGCGGGTGTAGATTCTTAAACACCCTCTTGGCCACGTCCACGTGCTTGATCCTTTCCCTCTCTGCTGGGTCCGCCATCTCGTCTGGTGGGTCTCTGACCTCAGGGACTTCAAGAGGTTCGCTTATTTGGGAGCCCGCGTCCTGGTACTCCTCGGTTCCTGTACTGTCGTTATCTGCGATTATTTCCAAGTCTTGGTCCGCTGGTGGCGCCTCGGCGCCGTGGGGTGGCTTGGCACCGTACCTCTCGGCCAGGTCCAGTAGATGAAAATGGTCGGCTATGTCCCAACCGCCAATATATGGCCCTATATCAAAGACTGTCGCCCGGCGGTTGGCTTGTTGGGGGGCTGTCGGTCCCTCCCGTGGGTCAGGCTCTAGAAGATGCCTTATTGTTGGCGCAACGGGAAGCGGGTCGACTGGTGCCTCAGTCCTGGCTCCAAGGTCAAGGTCACGGCCGGGGGTAGGTGCTAGGGGCACTTCCCCAGCGCGCAGACGTTTCGCAACGTCTACTTCTCGACCTGGCGCTACAACGTCATCCGCTGCGGTGCCTTGCGGTGCTGCTAAGGCTGCTGCCTGGGTCACTCTGTGAGGGTCCACTTGGAACTCAAACTCGACCCTGGTGCCACGGTCTGTGACCCTGGGGCTAAGGGGCCGGCGTTTCTTTACCCTTCTAAGTAACCTTTTCTTTACGCTTATTTCTTCATGCAATCTTTGCCTGAGCTGCTTATCTTTCGAGGAACTAGACCTAGTGTTCATTTGCTAAGACCTTGTGGCCAGATCATGTCCCCTTGGGATCAACAGTCCTTATAAGAGAGGGGGGGGGGGTGCATATGTATACCTGTAGGGGAGAGCAGAGGGGGCGGGATGCTGAAGCCGAGTCTGGTTCCGGAACCAAGTTGTCCTTCCTTGCTCTATTGCTAGGTCAAGGTCACCCTGCTAAATCCCATAAATCAGTTATGGTAGATTATAGTCAATGGGGTGGTCAAAAATGTATGGTATGGGAGCTGGTATTTCACGGTTCAACACGGTAGGGGTGCTACCATGCTGCTGTTATCATTATCTGTGGTGTTTTATTACAACCACCCTCTTCATACACACGTATATATATATACATACACACATACCTATATTATCCCTGCCCCTCTCTATGTTGGGTTTTTATTGTAGTAGTTCTGGACGTGACTACCAGGGGTTAAGGTTGTTATACTGCCCTGTGGTCTAGTGGCGGCTAGAACTAGGTGAGAAAAATGCTACCCGACGTTATGTTCAAACCTGATTTACGCCTCCTCCCTGTAATCCTGGCTTAATATCGGCTAGATATTCTTAAACAGGAGAAAATTCTGATCCTTGTGGTATCTTCAACTTTTATCCTAACCCATTTAGACACCCAAATATAAGGGGACAAGGTTGCAAGACCTTCCTGTCGGCTAAGGCTGCATGTAGGGCGACATGGAAAACGCTTATACGACGTCGTCACGTTCAACCCTAGTTTACACCATGTTGCTGTACTGCCAGCTTAATAAAAACCAAATTTCCGTAAAGAGGAGGAAATTCTGATCCTAATGGTATATTCAACTTTCTTCCCAACCCAATTACAAGCCCAAATATAAGGGGACAAGGTTGCAAGACCTTCCTGTCGGCTAAGGCTGCATGTAGGGCGACATGGAAAACGCTTATACGACGTCGTCACGTTCAACCCTAGATTACACCATGTTTCTGTACTGCCAGCTTAATAAAAACCAAATTTCCTTAAAGAGGAGAAAATTCTGATCCTAATGGTATATTCAACTTTCTTCCTAACCCAATTAGAAGCCCAAATATAAGGGGTTAAAGTTGCTATACCTTCCTTTCGGCTAAGGCTGTTTTTAGGGCGGCCTGGAAAACGCTATGCCACGTCGTCACGTTCAACCCTAGTTTACTCCGTGTTCCTGTACTGCCAGCTTAATAAAAACCAAATTTCCGTAAAGAGGAGGAAATTCTGATCCTAATGGTATATTCAACTTTCTTCCTAACCCAATTAGAAGCCCAAATATAAGGGGACAAGGTTGCAAGACCTTCCTGTCGGCTAAGGCTGCATGTAGGGCGACATGGAAAACGCTTATACGACGTTGTCACGTTCAACCCTAGATTACACCATGTTGCTGTACTGCCAGCTTAATAAAAACCAAATTCCCTTAAAGAGGAGGAAATTCTGATCCTAATGGTATATTCAACTTTCTTCCTAACCCAATTAGAAGCCCAAATATAAGGGGTTAAAGTTGCTATACCTTCCTTTCGGCTAAGGCTGTTTTAAGGGCGGCCTGGAAAACGCTATGCCACGTCGTCACGTTCAACCCTAGTTTACACCGTGTTCCTGTACTGCCAGCTTAATAAAAACCAAATTTCCGTAAAGAGGAGGAAATTCTGATCCTAATGGTATATTCAACTTTCTTCCTAACCCAATTAGACTCCTAGATATAGGGGGTTAAAGTTGCTATACCTTCCTTTCGGCTAAGGCTGTTTTTAGGGCGGCCTGGAAAACGCTATACAACGTCGTCACGTTAAACCCTAGTTTACACCATGTTTCTGTACTGCCAGCTTAATAAAAACCAAATTTCCGTAAAGAAGAGGAAATTCTGGTCCTAATGGTATATTCAACTTTCTTCCTAACCCAATTAGAAGCCCAAATATAAGGGGTTAAAGTTGCTATACCTTCCTTTCGGCTAAGGCTGTTTTAAGGGCGGCCTGGAAAACGCTATGCCACGTCGTCACGTTCAACCCTAGTTTATACCATGTTCCTGTCGACTTTTGGCAAAATATGACAATAAATTAAAGGTCCAAAAAAGTGACTTTGTGACCTGAACCCCTTAATTTCGGCGACTTTCCGACCTCAGGGGGGACCCCTCTGCACCCACACCTTGCAGTCTCATCTTCAGTTCTTTTCTCTTGTAATACATACAGATTATTGAGGGGATTGATTGATTGTTAGGTAGATTAACGTCCGGATGGCACGTGGCATTCCGGATGGAGGGGAACTAGTGTCCCTTACTTCCCTTAACAAGACTGCCTTAAAAGATAGGGCACACTGTAAATACTTAGTGTAGGTACACAGAAGAATCTACTGTAGATCTACAGTATAATCTACTGTAGAATGGATTTACAGTAGAATCTACTGTAGATTTACAGTAGATTCTACTGTTTACCTACAATGAACTGTACACCTACAGTAGAATCAACTGTACAACTACAAAATTGGTAACCAACGTTTATTCAGGTATCGCTAGTATAAATTCTTGAACTGTGTAATGTTTCCATTATAAGCCTGTTTTAATGAAACTTCCCTTTCCTTTTATAGGTGAGTAACGACATGCAGCATGCCGCCAGGATTGACAAGGTCGGTATGTGTTCGGATCTACACGGTCAATGACAACTCCCATGTAAATGTGTTAACATTGGCACACAAGCCGAGCTCCTAGGCTTGATGTCCTCGCCCCAAGCCCACCTATTTGGTTCGTAACTGTTAGACCAAGATAACTGTTAGACAGAGAAATATCCCCATAATAACACATTGACTGTTCAATGCAATGAATACTCCAATGTAAATGTGTTAACATTGACACACAAGCCGAGGTTTTAGGCTTGATGTCCTTGCGTCATAACCCAATAATTCAGTTCTTAACTATTCTTTAGAGCAGGAAAGAAAATAGGTATATTTTGACCACAAAACTACCCTCATACTAAAACTAATGCAAAGTAAAAGGTATGGGCTATAATATTTCTTTCTTTTTTTTTAAAGTGTTTTATTGGGTACAAGATAACAAATACAAAAGTAGATGCATCATCCTAGCATAGGCGCTTTGCCTTTCTTCCGCTAGGTCCCCTATCATGACTAGATTTAACATTAGGTTCGTACAGATAATTGGATATGGCATCAAGTGCAATAAAATACAAAAATTTCAACAGACAATCAATAAATACGCTTTAAATGGTAAAAGTAGAGTGATGAGATGAGATGAGATGAGGGGTGGTAACATGGTATATATTGTTGGGGAGCATTCTCTAAAAAGATACATATCAATCAAATATACGATCTTCACATGAAGCAGTTGTCGTAGTCTCTTTTAATGGCTATCTTAAAATCAGCCAGATTAATAATAAGTGTGTAAACAGGTTTCAACATGTTCCAGCGTTGTATTGCTCTATAAAAACAGCTCCTCAGCACAATTGGTTTTAAAGACCTGGGGACTTTGAGTCTGATCCCTTGGTTATTTCTGGTGGGCAGGTTTCTATTGTCAATGAGTCTTACTTGACTTTTTAGGGTAAAAGCATAAAACAGTAAATGTATATCACGTCTAATAAATAACATTTGACATCCACTTTCCTCGTGTAGTTGCACAGTATTATAAAGAGGATTTTCTTCTAATTTGACCTTATAAATCATTCTTAGAGCCTTATTCTGTAAGTATTGCAGTTCAGTAGACTCCCCTTTATTGCATCTGTCCCAAATATAATCTACATAATCAAACGAGGGTAGAATCATAGTCTTATACATCGTGAGTGAGGTTGGTATATCCACAAAGACTCTAGCTCGGCTCGACTGAATAACTTTTGTGCGAATGTTTCTGACAGTGTTTATCCTGTGTTGTATAAATTTTAATTCAGGATCAAGGGTTAAGCCTAGATAGGTGAAGGTATACACTCGCTCCAAGATGGAACCATTCAATGTAAAGACAGGGTTTATACGTTGAAAATTATTAAAGAACATCCATTTGGATTTTTTCTCATTAATGGTGAGACAATTATCAATGCACCATCGTGATACACAGTCTATGGCTTGTTGCATTTTATCAGGACTACTTAGAGAAATCACAGCATCGTCTGCATACAAAGTCACTTTAAAATCATATATTTTTGGTAAAGAATTTATATAAATTGAGAAAAGCACTGGACCCAATACTGAACCCTGAGGAACGCCATAAGTGATTAGTTTTTCTGAAGATAAAGTATTATTTGCTATTGTTTTTTGTCTGCGTTGGTGGAGGTAACTTTTGAACCAGTCGATGGTATTTTTACTAAGTCCAAAAAGGGATAATTTTTTAATAAGGATTGAGTGTGAAACCGTGTCAAAAGCCTTCTTATAATCGAGATAAAGAGATAAGGTTGGTTTATTATTAACTATGTTTTCTATGATGTGTTGAAGATGTTCCCTTATGGCAATTGCGTCGAGTGCTTTTCTCTGTAACCATGTTGAGAAGGTGACAAAAGTCGACATTCATTCATATAACATTGTAGTCTTGAACATATAATTTTTTCAAGTATTTTCCCTGGTAAGGGCAGTAAACTAATGGGTCTAAGGTCAGATACTTCCAAAGAATTGGCTTTCTTAGGAAGTGGGACCACTGTCCCGGCTTTCCATTTAGAAGGAAAAGTGCTAGTCGTCGGACACTTATTAAAGAGACATTGAACAATTTCAGGTATACACATAAAAGCATCCTTAATTACATGTGTCTTAATATGCTTAATAGAGGATGATTTCTTAATATTAATCTTCTTAATATGCTTCAAAGTGTCTAAGTAAGAGAGAGCACTCAGGAGGTCTTTCTCTGGTGTGGGATTACTGTATGGGTTTGTATCGTTTCGCTGTCCCTCACCAGGTGGCAGCGCCTTAGCTAGGGTCTCTCCTATGGTAGAGAAGTATGTGTTAACGTAATCAGCACATTTTTCAGGCGGAATCATGAGACCAGATACATTGTTCCTCAGTTTAATTAGAGTTGCACAGGTTTTTACCGGTAATAATTTTCTTATAGCTTGCCAGAATTTGGTTGGATCATCCTTCCTATGTATCAAAAGGGCATTAATTTCATTTTTCCTGCTATTGAAAATAAGATTTTCAACTCTATTTTTGTGGAAATCTGCGATACGCCAGTCATCTAAATCCATTGTGCGTCTGGCTATGTTATAAAGTCTGTCTCTATCTCTCATTGCTTCTATTATAGGAGGGGTTAACCAATCCGGTGTAAATTCTGGCACAACTATTTTCCTAATAGGACACATTTCATCTAAAATTAGTCTTAAGATTTCTATGAATCTATCCCACATGAGATTTGGGTTATTAGCAGTTAATACAGGTTGCCAATCAATACGTACAAGGGCATTTTTTAGGCTTAAATAGTCATATTTTTTATAAGACCTTGCTAGTATAGTTTTCTTTACTATTTTTGTTCGCTGACATTTTATTAGCATGTAAATGGGAACATGGTCTGATATTCTAAAACCTAAAGTACCTGACTCAGCTGCGTTATGTACATTCGTGTAAAAATGATCTAAAAGAGTTCCAGACTGAGGCCTAGTAATTTCATTTATTAGTTGAGTAACACTATTCTCTGTACAGAAATTTTCAACACCTGAGATGCTTATGTCTTCTTGTGAAAAAAGGTCAACATTAAAATCACCCATTATTACAATCTTTCTATTTCTCGTAATGGGTTTTATGAGCTCCTGTAATTTTTTATAAATAGCATTCTTATCATTTCCAGCATCTGGCGGCCTATAACATACGAACAGTTTGTATTTAATGACACCAATCTCCACATTGACAGATAGGATTTCATATTCCTTATGTATGAAACATTCATTCGCATCAACAGTGACTATATAGTGGTCTCTTAGATACAACATGACCCCTCCAGCAGCTTTTGATCTGAGAGGGTATCTGTCAAGTCTTACATATTGGTATCCCGGTACATAAAGATCAATGTCATTATGGGTTGGATTTAACCAAGTTTCCACAATACCTGTGATGTCAGCGCTAGTAATTATTTTAAAAGCATTACTTCTTTTCCTAAAAAGAGATCTAGCATTAATACTTACAAACAATAAGCCTTTCTTGGCTTTTAGTGTATCTAGATCAATCATTTTGTGAGTACTGAAAGAATATACCTAGCAATGAATGCTGGATGAGGGTTGGGTGTGCATGATACCGAGTATGAGGTGATCGTATTGGGGAAGAACAGTGATACATTTTCAATGTCTGGCTATGGCCTACTTGGCGGCGCGCTCCTATAATATATAAATAATCCTACTCAGTTAGCAGATGTGACCAATACAGAGGCAGGTTACACATGATACATTTTATGGTACTCTTAAGAAATTAATAATTAAACGATAGATCTGAACATAAATAATTGTAACAATTAGACAACAACACCTTTACATAATATATATAAGTAATACACAGTCAGCTGTTATGAGTTTCCTCGGCCCATTGACCTAGTGCGGTCGGTCTCATTATGTAAGACACTATAACCCTGTTGCCTACTCAAGGTCTAGACCTTAGCGGGACTGTTGGGGGGGAGTGCTCACAGCTCAGAGCCGGCCAGCGGTTGGTACAATTGGTAGAGAAAGATGTTATTTACATGAGCTAATATACAGTTGTGATATGCCTTTTGCGGTGTGCAACCAAGTTATTAATTTCTTTAATTGATTTAAACGTTTAATTTCCCTCCTCTCCAGCCCCTGACAGTCTCTTAGAGGCAGAGTTAATAAGGCTCAACATTCTGTCTTGTAGTTTTAACGAGTCACTATTTTTTTTGGGTTTTATCCCTTTTTCAGTTTTTCCTTTTTTCTGTTGTGCCTTTTTAGAAGGAGTAATCATTATGGACGCTTCAGCTATGATAGGTGAAGACTGCACCGTGGCATTACCATGCCTGTCTTGTAGGTCCTGCATGGAGATTGGTTTTCCTAACCTCCTTTCAGTTGAGCTGCTTTCAGGTCGTGTTGTTGGTGATACGGTAGTAAGGGCCAGACTGGGGGCACTTGGTGTGGAGACGATTGTCCTGGTGACTGTTATTGTAGCGCCCTCAGCTGGATGTGCATCCTCACCAGATGCTGTAGTTACCGGTGTAGCTGCAGCAGCTGCTGCAGTTACAGTAGCTGTAGGTTGTGTCGTTGTGGCTGTGACAGTCTCTGTGTGAGCAGATCCTTGTGCGTCTAGAGGAGGTGTCGGTCCAGTACCTCCCAGGGGTGGGGAGGCGCTCGCTGCTGTGGTGACTATAGCAGCAGCAGGTGGAGGGGGCGTGGCAGTTGTAGTGGCTGGTACAGTGTTGTCGTCGCCAGCTTGGAGGGGGGTTGGTGGAGGTGGTACCAGCTCGGGGTACTTTGCTCTGAGTTGACGCCTCACTTCCATTAAGACGTGCCCCCCCCTATTCTTTCCTTTGAAATTTTGGGTCTGCACGGCTTTAGATTTCAGGGGGGCCCCGGCCCCCCAAAAAGGGCATGACGTAGCCTCAACTAGGTCACGTGACCCACTCGACAATAGGGCAGTGAGCAGCTCTCTGTTGGTTTCAAACTTAATGATATTAAGCTCTGTCAGGTGGGCCTCGTCAATTAATTTCCAGGGTGCGCTGATCATGGTCTTAGCTATGTCCTTAGCTACATATGGGGAGAAACAGTCTTTTATCCTTTGTGCTTTTTCCCCATTTTTGCAAAACACAGCCTTTTTGTAGCTGAAGGCCTGTTCGACGCTGCTAAATTTGTAGCCATCCACTTCCACCTCGCAAGGAAAAAAATTACTTAAAGGGGCGAGCTCCGAGTGGTAAGCCACCATGGTGTCTGTGATGTAGGTCCTAGCCTTTGCTAGTCGGATCTGAGGGGGGAGGTCCCCTAGGGCCTGGTGTGGGTAAAATTTTCCTTCATAAATTATACCCCTCCCTCTAGGTTTGACCGTCAGGCCTGCCTCATACGCTAACCTGGCAATGGTGTTCACATCACTTTTCTGCTTGCGAATAGCATTGTTGCTGTCCTCTGAAAGGTACACATTAGGGTGGTCTCTCTTAAGTCTTCCTTTTATGGACAGTAGACGATCCCTAGTGCTTCCCTTGACCATCACCACAATGAGAGTTCTGATCTTGTTCGCTGGTGAGCCTTGCCTATAGGCGTAGTCCACCTCCCGTGCCAAGAAGTCGTCATCTATTGAGGCTAGCAGCTCACATGCTACGTCTCTGGTGGATTCATTCTGTATGAAGTCCAAGCCATCAATAACTAAGTTCCTTCGTCTTAAGGCATGGTCGTTCAGGTTAATAGCCTCTTGGTTTTCACTAATTGCTGTAGTATTAACACGGAGTTGACGCTCACTCGCAGTTAGCTTGGCAGTTAGCGACTTCAAATCAGTTGTCAACTTGCCTTTTTCCTGCTGTAGTTTCACTATATCAGCCTGTGAGAATTCTAACGATTCTTTCAGCATGTCCCTCTCAGACAACAGGTAATCCAGAGCATGACTGATACCCTCCGTATGTAGGGTTAAGTCTCCGGGGTTATGCCTTGTGATCGGTTTCTTCAGGTCAGTGATAGCCTTCTCGGCCACCTCTCTAGTCGCCATGTTGACCGTGAAGGGGCTGAGAGGTGCGGGTCACTGGAGCGTGCCGTTCCTGAATGCACCGGTGAGGTAGGTTGTGTTGTAAAGTCCCAATAATCCTACCTAAAATTGGGAGATCTCCTTAGATAAGTAGATCCAAGTAGGCTAGAGCAGGTTACACGAGTTGTGTGCAAGTATAAAATCCCAGATTGGCTGATTACCTATCAAAAAAGGGCAAAAATCAGGAGCGCGCTGCTCTGTGCGTCTACTCAAGTGTGTACGCCATAGCCTAATAACAGAGGAAGGTAGCTAGGGCTAAATCTCAATTTTAGAGTACACGTATTTAGTTGCATGAATTATAAATACTCTACAGGCAGGACTGATGGCTACATCTCAGCTCTTCCTTCACATGGATAACGTTCATTACATTGTCCCTCATCCCCACAATATGATATTGTGTACTATTTCTCCCTTAAATATTTTGATCCATCTTAAGATGTGCACAGAACTAGAACCCCAGACATGCCTAGTGGAGTGGACTAAGATGACCCACATCGTGAACCCTCCCTGGCCTCTTTTATTTGCTGCGGAGAGAACTGAGGACATCCGTCAGGTGCACCCTGGGAAATTACAGTCCAGACCCACCCACGCATGCGCAGATTATCTGTCCCAAACACCCACACTCTCCCAGAATAGCTCAAGTACAAACATCCTGGAATTTAAGGGAGAATCTTCCTGGAGATATCTAAGACTCTAACAGCGCCCTCAATTGCCTGTGGTGAGTGCAGGAACCAAAATGGGAGGGGCAGGCTAGACATCCTAGGCCATTCTGAGTCAGTGGTCGACTGTGAAATCCCTCTCTGAACAGTTCAAATCTTCAGCAAAGGCATCACACTTTCTTAATCTAGACTCGAACTAATTTGCATAGATTGTTATACAACACCCACCGGTGGTTACAGAAGGCCGTATCTATACAGAGAGGTAATCAGCTCAGATGGTGCCATCTCTGTTACAGAATTGGGTCAGATTTGACTACAGACGCACTGGTTTCTCCCTACTTGTCTTTACTTCGTCTGTCTCAGTGCCTCACAGAGATGGGGAGGAGAAGCTCATGACAGGAGGGGAGCAGCTCAGGATGGGGGGGGGGGGGGGGAGGAGCTCTCTGGTAGATCCTTTGAGCCGTTGCCCAATCTGGCGGATAATCCTGCCTGGGGTACTCCCCCAACTAGACAAGGGTCCTCATGGCAGCCACTTTGTTGTTGGTAACAGTCTGCCATATGATATCTGTACCAGTCCCTTGCAGTTTTTCTTTAAATAGAGGTACCGTGGAATTATGAGAAAAGCAATGATTGTGAATGTTTGCATTTGTACAAAAGAAATGTGTACCTGAATGACCAGGTTCACTCTTTAAATCCTTAGATGCTCAGAGTGATCACTGTGCCTTGGGAAACCTAAAACGGGAAATATTGACGAATACAATACCTTTCCTTAATATTATGGGACGGACAAAAAGCTACTCCGTCCTCTTCAATATCTTAGGTTAGTTCACCATAGGCCCCTGCATTGAGAGTCGGCACAAGATGCCCCTACCAACCCCCAAACCCACACACCACCCAATGCTACCTGCAGTAGTTGGAGACTGTGTGATCGGCCAATTCAGTGGTGTGTCTGGAAGATGGCCAGAGTCCCTACTCACCCCTCTCTATACCCATCCTCAACCACCCCCTACCCTACCTCTAGCCTAGCCTAGCCTAGCCTAGCCTAGCCTAGCCTAGCCTAGCCTAGCCTAGCCTAGCCTAGCCTAGCCTAGCCTAGCCTAGCCTAGCCTTCCCTGCCCTGCCCTGCCCTGCCCTGCCCTGCCCTGCCCTGCCCTGCCCTGCCCTGCCCTACCCTACCCTACCCCACCCTACCCTACCCTACCTCTATCCTGTCCCGGTCTCCAAGCATCCACTTCCCTACCCTGCCTCAGTCCCTCCACTGCATGACTGTTTGCATTTAAGTAGATTAAAAATGCTTAAAGGAAGACTTTAAGAACATATTTAATTCGACTAACTGCCATTCAAAGTCAATTAAATGACGTCATGACCTTGCTGTGAAATTTACATGGTATATCTGAACTTAAACCCACTTAAAGTCTTCCTTAGAGGCATCTTAAATCTGCTTCAATGCAAATATCTATGCAGTGCCAGGCACCCCTTACCCTTCCCTGATCCAATTGGGTCTCCTACTGGAATAAAGGGAGAACCATAAAGCCCCCTAGCCCTTCCAACAAAAGGACTAGCTTAGCTACTCATTTTCCTCTATTTATGTTGGCCAATTGTTGTAAATGATTCCGATTCCTTCAGTCCAAATAGCAGATCCTTTCTCCTACCCCTCCTACCCACTCTCGACTCGTCGTCTACAGCGTTTGGCAGCGCTCTAGGCAGTGACTGTAGAATCATTGCGGCTCCAATAGACCTCCATTATCTGCACCCTACAGGCTAGGACGATGGCTTCCTATCATCTCGTCTTATAGCTTCTCCTTTCTCAATACTAAACCTTGAATGCCATATTTCCTGTATGCCTATGTGTCCTACTCGAGGCAATTATCAGTACCCTACAGGTTAAATAAGCTTATTTCCAAATCAATTTATGTTCTATTCTCCCCTTTATTGAGAAGTATTGCTTTCTAGGATATTGTTTTGTTTTTGACATTATACTTGCACCGGTCCCTCAGCTGCCGTTAGCGTCTTGTAGGTTCATAGCCAAAAATAATTATCTCATTTAAAAAAAAAGAGGTTTATTTAACTTGTCTGGCGGACAGGGCACTTGTTTTAAGAAAAACATATTTTCTTAAAGCAAGTGCCCTGTCTGCCAAACGAGTTTAATTAACTTATTTTCTTGAAATGAGATAATTATTTTTAGTTGTAATTGTTGTTGCCGTGTCCACAGTCTCTATATTCAGTCACCCACCTCCCCTATAGGCCATCATTGCAGTCCCTTCCCTCACATTAACTACATTCTTATGGATAGGCAGCGCTCTGTCCCTCTGCAGGCAATGCACGCATCCATCTTCTCATATTGTCATGTGCATACAGTCTACTATTAACCCTTTAACGGCTGCATAGTGCCTTAATGTTATGTGCCCTTTAACCCTTCAAGGCGTGCGTAGTGATTTAAGGTGATATGCTCTTAGTCATTCGGATCCATGCAATCCTTGTGAGTGTAATCGCCAGGGCTACATTCATATACGTCATGCCGACGCTTCAGGAGTGCATCAACCCCATAGGTTAGGCATGATGCATCGATGCAGCATTCAGGAATTACTCGCCAGGGCTGCATCCATGCATCATGACAACCGACAGACATGATGCAATAATGCACTATGCAACCCTCAAAGGATTAATTCCTCTATTCCAATGGGTTTAAAGTTGACAATATCTACATGAATCCTCAATAAATAAAGAAGACTATTTACTCTTGTGGGCCATGTTTCTCAGTACAAACCTAATAGGCTTAGGCCACTCAAAAAAAAATTGTTTCTCCTCACCAAGGAATGAAAAATGTGACGAGGGCGTTTTTTATTTAATTTTTTTTTTCACTCGAGGCCTAAATATACAGGAAAATGTAGACTTTTCGCGATCAATTTTTACATTTCTGTAATTCGATGTTTATTGATCTGCAAAATGTGTTTTGATGCAAGTTATTCCTAGGTGACTGCATTACAGACATCATAAGCTTTAATTTGATACCAAATTTGCCGATATTTTCTCTAATTTTAATATATTTTTCATCAAAAATGAAAAAAAAAAAAAAAAGGTTTTCCCCAAATCACGATTTTTATGATGCGCGCGGTGATGAGAAACAACTTTTTTTTAAAGTGGCCTTAACATAATCTAGATAAAGTAGACGATATCGTCACCTAGACTCTGGGGTTTTACTGGGACTGGAGCAGCATTCCAGGACCTGTGTCTCAGTATTAAGCTTTGTCAATCTAAGACTTTGTCACGTAGAGATATGATGTGCTGACATGTCATGCAGGATATTGGTGTCCAATTCAACCATCTGACGGCACGATAACCGCCACTGGTCTAGTGCTGCCAATCAGTACCAATGCTAAGTACACCTAAGTTCTTGCCCTCAGTTCATCCATATTGGCATCTGGAAGTTCTTTCAAAACAGATTCGTGACTCGTGAGATTAGAATTAGTGTAGTATTTGCAATTGACAAGAGTACTTGTGAATGTCAATAGGTGCTATTTTCATATATCGTTGCATAGATTTCAACAGGATTTCTTGTTAACGACCCCCCCCCCCCTACTCCGAGTCTCGTGAAAGTCAAACAGGTTTAGTCATGCGATAATATACCTACGAATTCGTGACCTGTTCTGAATGAGCTTCCTGATCCCATCTAGACAGACAGGCTACTGCAGGCCCAATTGACTGGCTGGATTCCAGAGATCCTTGCCTATATGCCATTTTTTACGGCTTGTAAATCGGACCATTATTAAGGTTTCTACAGCATAAAACAGAAAGCGTGAATATTTTCTGTAATGTTCTTAAATAACTTATCATTGCCAGTACAAACACCTGCTTTTTATTTCATTTTTAAATAGCAAGATTGTGCTCCAATAGCCGGGCCTGGAAAAATTGAGCCGGGCCTGCAAAGAAAAACATCTGCAGGACCGAATGTCCTGCATGATGAAACCATTTTTCGTATAGACTGCATGTGAGTAGTCACTAACAGGATAGCTCTAACTGATGACACGGCATGACCTGTGGGACAGCTGAGACGGGTTTACCCTACCTACATCACACATACTCAGTCCCTGTCTGATCGGTGTCCAAACAAGGTGTCCGAGCAATGTCCAGGTGGATGCATGTCTCCCCTTACTCTCGTTCCCAAATCCTTCCGAAGGAAGGCTCTGGTAACAGCCAAATGACCTTGAGCTTGGGATTTTGCTGGGTCTGGGCAACCCCTGCTGGTAGGCTGGAACCAGCGAACAGGAACAGGAAATGGAACCAGAATGTATGATGGTAGTTTTAGGTAGATTTACCATCAGCCTTTCTGGTTCCATTTCCTGTTCCTGTTTGCTGGTTCCAAGCTACCAGCAGGGATTGCCCAGACCCAGCAAAATCCCAACATTTGGCAGTTACCAGAGCCTTCCTTCGGAAGGATTTGGGAACGAGAGTAGTCTCCCCTGCACATCTATTTAATCCTGTTAAGGACGGCATGATACCTTAATGCATCATTCCCTTGGACTTGGTCATCATGATGCATGAATGCAGCTCTGGGAAGTAACTCACCAGGGCTGCATTCAAGCATCATGTCGACCCTGTGGGCTTGTGACACTCCTGAAGGGTCGAGACAGGATGCTCCAATGCAGCACCAGCGAGTAACTAGCAACATGCGGTCCATAATGGGGTAAATATATTGACACAAGAGCATCTATCTTGATAGGAACCAAATTGACCCATATAGCTTCCAGCTCACCAGTGTTTGATTTGGATCTTACTTTAAACCCCAAACCTGAGATTGGTTCTGATATAACCCTAGTAACACAGAGCAAAAGGTGTGCCAAAAAAATAGTGGTACATGGTAGTGACAAATACTGGAATGTATTCACAACATCCTGATGTGTAGTATGAACTCAATGAATACTAAGTTAAAGGAGCAATATCACCACTCGCGGTGCTATCCCATAGTAGAATAGAACAGTACTAGAATTGTGAATGGGGAATTGTCAGTGATTATGCCGCTTTAATAGTCTTACAATGATCCTCTCAGCACATTTTCTATATCGTCTTACATCGTATCTGAATACACATTGTAAAAGGCTTAAACCCTGAGGAGCTAGCCATATTTTGCCTGAAAATAGAGATCCATAATATTTGTAGCACCAATAGTTTACAGCATGTCTGGCTGACCAGAACATGGTTTGGACATTGGCTGCAGGATTATTACCCCCCCCCCCCCCATACACCCCTCCCCCCCCCCCACACACACACACACACCTACCTGTCATGGCGGCGCTGACCTGTAATAGATGTGGCGCCCCCTTAGCGGCGGGCGGGGACATTAATCAGGGGGTGTTTGACAACCACGTGACAAACAATCCCTGAAGGGGAGATCAAGGTGGTTCTAGACGTCTCTTTACGTGCACCGGACTAGACTTTATTTTTGGACTGAGCACTGAGGATCTATTTCAGAAGGTTTTGAGTGTGAAGAATATGACTTAGAATTGTACGAACAGAGAGAAGATTGCCAGTTCCTTCTGAAAGGTCTGCCACCACAGGATCAAATCAAGAAATAAACACTTCCTCTGATTATGGCTATAACCCATGTATCCTGAATGTTTAGGTTAGAATGAGATAACATGGGACGCCCCTGGGGAGTTCATGCACTATGTAGCTCTATAAATCAGAAATACTTTGAGCATAGCGGATAATCACAAGGTAAACGTTATTTCCAGGAACCAAATTGACTCATCTTTCCACCAATTCAGAGAGCGGTCTAGAAAGCACCTAGAAAACAGTATGTTTCAATTTAGTAGGTTATTTCTGAGCTTGTTTACCTGTATTGATGTACAGGTTCAGGGCACTAGCAACTGTCATATATGGAGGTTAGCATGAGGCCCCTATTCCCTGAGGGCAGCATTGGAAGCTCCTGTTTCAATTACCCTACAAACCTTAGACCTTTACGGATGACATGGTCCTTCAGGCATCATGTCCATTTGTCGCCATGATGCACGAAAACAGCCAGTGATTCCTTGGTGTGCATCATTCAGATTCACCAGGAGTGTATCAGGTTTGGAATGATGCATAGACGTAGTCCCTATCTTTATGGGTCCTGCAAAAAAAGGGCCATGCTGCCCTCATAGTCCCTCAGTATAGGGTCAAAGCCCCTACCTGAGACAGGAATGCCCCTACATGCCCCTCCCTGTACATGTGTACATATAGCTGACACCTATACATCCGGGTACCTGCCTCTACACAGCACACCCAGGAGGGCTTCTGGCTGGTTGCCATGGTGACACGGTGTGTTTACACCTGACCCCAAACCCGGGATGGTTCCACCCAGCGCCACCAGAGGGACACACAGGGGGGGGGGGGTTCCTCCTGGGTCATGACCCCCCCCCCCCCAGGTGGAATCAACATGGCGACCAGACCAGACTTGGGGTTGGGGGGGGGGGCACTGACCTTTATCGTTTACCACTTGTTGCCTCTCCCTTGTCTACTTTATCTCTCCATGCCTTGCTGCTTCCCTGTCTGCATGTCTGCCTCCCCTCCCTCCTCGTCCCTCGTCCCTCTCCTCCTCCTCCTCCTCCCCCCCCTCCCTCCCTCCCCCTCCCTCCGACTTTCTCTCCCTCCCTCCCACCTTTTCCCCCTCCGCCCCTCCCTTCCTTCCTCCCTCCCACCTTCCCCCCTCCCTCCCACCTTCTCTCTCTCCCTCCCACCTTCTCTCCCTTCTCTCCCTACCCCCATTCTCCCCTCCCTCTTTCCTTCCTTCCTTCCTTCCTTCCTACCTCCCTTCCTCCCATGTCTCCTAGTACCCCCTACCATTCATACCTCCCTCCATTTATTGCATTCCTCCTTCCGTCCTCCGTCCCCAACCTCCCTGCTCCCCATCCATTGCTCTCAGCTCTTCCTCCCTCCCTCCCATTCCTAGAAATCTAAGACAGCCTTCACCAGACTTTTCCAATTGTAGACCCCACCTAGACCTACACTGGCCGCCTGTGATACCCCAAGCAGCATGCACAGGGGACCGGGGTAGGTCAAGGACCAGTGGCGCCACCTGTGAGGCCCTAGTGGCGGCAGATAAGGTCAGTGTCAGGTTCTACCCCAGGTGGGAACACCTGAGCGACCTTTGACCCCTTAAGGGGTAGCATGCATAATGCATTATGCCTCTTATCTGGATGATGCATAACTGCAGACCTGGTGGGTGACTCGCGAGGAACTCCCCATGGGCTGCATTCAAGCATTATGCCCACCTTATGGGGTTGATATATAGGGTTGATATTATACATGATCGGCGCACTTGCGAGTTACTCGCCAAGGCTAGCCCCCTTACCTGGCATAGCGCATTAAAGCACTATGCTACCTTTGACAGATTAACCATATAGGTGTGTTGTCCGGGGCATTACTAACCCTGTATGGGCACCAAAGGGTGTAGGGTGTAGGGTATAGTGTTACTCCCCGGTTTAGTTAATTAGGGGGTAATTTAAACGGTACATGGATCGGGGTTTCACTGCTACTGCGACACAGTCATGGTTAAATGATACTCACCTGTAGAAATGTACCTCCCTCTCCTTCCCCCATTCTAGTGGTATCTGCAGCTCCCCATATGAACATAAGGTTTTTACATATCAGAGGCTGATCCAGAGGGGGTGTAGGGAGGGGGGGGGGGCGCTTTTTTGCTGTACATTTTAATTGGAATGGTTGCAATGGACTCAGTACATTGCCTATATCACGCCCCCTCCCGTTCCCAAATTCCTGGATCCGCCTCTGCATTAAGCCACTGCTGTGACAAGTCAGTAGTTGTAAATCATCTACAAATCTGATTAGTCTAACAGGTGTTGTGCATCGGCTACCTGGTCTGACAATGTCAACATACGGTATGTCTATAGATCGACATGGAATGGAGAGAGGGCAACAGGCAGAGCCGAAAATGGACAGAAACAATCAGAGAGTACCACCACCAGAGGGAAGGAAGAGGGAAAGTATAAATATGCCAGCACAGAAGTATCTATAGAGAGCCTGGGACAGGTTGGGCAATAAACTCTAGATAGCAATTGAGGGAAATGGCCATGTACTTTACAAGGTTATTATGGATATGGCAAACTCTCCACAGTCAGTAATAAAAATCAAAAGCACATCTCCCGACACACGTACTAGGTAATAGAGAGCATCTTTTCCCATCCCTTGATGTCTAACTACTGCCATATCTCACACTACGCAATAGTCTAGGACCATTCCGGGATAGAGGTCGATGAAAGAGTCTTCTCTCTGAGGTGTCCAGATCTTTACAAGGGTGTCACTATCCTAGCATTTTGTTGGTTTGGGATTCAAACCTTTTTGCATTTATCACACATTAGCGACCGGTGGCTAAAGATGGCTGTATCCGGACAGAGAGGTAATCGGTCACTGTGGTGCTATCCCGCACTACAGAATGTTTCAGGGACTCAGTGACCAGGTACCGACCTCAGCCCTACTCACTGCCTGACCCCTTGACCCTCTTGACCCCTGACCTTGACCTCTGACCTGACCCCTGTGACCTTGGGTTGGAGGAGGCCATTTCCAGGTGGGGGTCAAGTGAGTGGGAGTGTGTGTGGGTCATTATGTGTATAGTAGGTGAATGGGGCAGGGCTGTTTAAAGACATAGTTGTAAAGGGACACTTGAAAGGTGTGTCAAGTTAATACCTGTAACTGGGAAATAGGCCGTCAAGGGATCAGTGAAGTGTTCTGTATGGTTTGAAGATGCTGCATACATCTCGCAGATTGGTATCCAAATAAAGAGGTCATTCACTCTTGCAGAATTCATCCAGGGGGGGGGGCGGGGGTCACAGAAACACAATCAAAACACTACAACATATGATATGTATACTGACATAGGAAAACAGTAGCAGTTTCCATAGGACCTTCTCAAGCTGCAGTATAGGAGTATCAAAATACCTTTAAGAGTCTTTTGTGGCAGAAATAGCTAAGCCAACGCCAACAGTTCCCTGAGATTCTCCCCGTGCTGAATATGGCTGTGCCACACTCTCCCAGCACAGTCTCAAATAGGATTCTGCCAAAAGGTATGGACTTCAGGAGTTCTTCAGTGGAAAAGTGTAGGAAAAAGGTGGTAGTTGTCTGCTCTCCTATCCACAGTTTCCATACACAAAACATGGTTCTGAGGGTTATCTACAATTTTTACCTTAGAAACATGGTTCAATACTTGAATAATTTCAAAGGTTTGCTTTTCAGCCATCCCTCGACATATTTGAATCGAATCATAGTTGTATGAATACATATCTTAAAAGCATGGCGTAGTACAAACGGATGGTAGAATCTGCCGGGAGATTGGCTGAGCCAGTGCCTCCACCAGCAGCAGCTGCCGGCGGAGGTAGGAGGCTTTAAGAGGCAGTATAACGGTGTGGGGGCACAGGGGTTAGGGGGGGGGGGGGGTACAGGGGGGGGGGGGTTGGGGGTGTGTTATCGGTCAGGCGCTGATAAGGGGCGGGTGTGATGGGTGAGAAGTCACTCTGTGGCC
>OX381708.1:82269782-82401355 GCA_947462335.1 Harmothoe impar
TGGTATCGGTCAGGCGCTGATAAGGGGCGGGTGTGATGGGTGAGAAGTCACTCTGTGGCCGCCCTACTCAATACCCTGAGCTCCCCCCTCCCACACAACACACACACACACCACACCTATACATGTTTTATGCCGGGAACTGGGGATATGTGCAGGCAACTGGGGACCATGCCTTGGGATGGGTTTGAGAGCTCTGCAACACTACTGATTGCATTGTCTGACTTCTAAAAACATAATATCACTCGCGTGAGCGGCCATATTGGTTACTTGTATGTCTGGCATAGCATCGGGAATTCGACCTGGAACCGGGTACTCGGCAGCCTTTGTGTGTGAGGGTCAAGTCCCCAGTTAAGTCTCAAGTCCCCGGTTCCAAGGTGATTTTTCTAATTCGAGTCCCCAGTTATGGGCAGAAACACACACACACACATACACACACACACACACACACACAGCCTTCTCACCTCGCCGTCCGCTGCTGCTGGACCCAACCCCTGTACAACCACTATCTGTGTCAAAAACCGCTATCTGTGTTAATAACATATAGAGGTTGACCATGCAACCGCTATCTGTGTCAAAAAAACGTTATCTGTAGTACCCATCCAACCGCTATCTGTAGTAACTAACGCTATCTGTAACAAATTCTCTGACAGTGTGTATAGGGACATCCAACTGCTATCTGTGTCAAAAAACGCTATCTGTATCATGTGGTATAAAGCTAAGAAATCATAATTATTTCCCCCCCTGATGCACTAAGATCTTGCAATTGACATTTCGAACTGTCAATAGTGGTACAATAAACTGTTATTGACTCCTAACTCCGGATCCTAAACTTGACATGTTTCTCCCTAAAGTAGCCATTCTGTGGAAATTTGAACTAAAGTTTGATTTAAATTTCGCCAAATGGAAGAAATTGTCAAAAATCTTGAAAAGTCAATTTTCCTTACAAGTACCAACAAAGCGGGAAAAATGGCGAGATATGCAAAAAAGTCAAAATTTTCAAACAAAATTGCGAATTTGGCTAGAAAAATGTAAAAAAATGACATTGTTCTAAAAATTAACGAAACAAGAAAATTGTGAAATATGACAGCAAATTTTGATGTTTTGCATCTTTTACATTATTCTTACTAAATAGGCATTTTTTGGGATTGCTTTTTTTCATGAAACTCCATTTGATTCAAGATCACTATCAATTTTGTGAGAGTATCTTGAGCATACCTAAACTTTCCTGCATTGCCTGTCTAACCTACCCTACTCAATGGCATGGTTGATACAGATAGTGGTGTTACTACAGATAGCGGTTGGTAGAGCAACCGCTATCTGTATCAAGGCTATAAAATGTACCAAAGGGAGTACTAGGGCCACTATACTTTGCTGTACTAATATTTTACCTTATCTTACATGACCTTTCCTGCATTTCCTGGCTACTGAAACCTCCCTAATGGTATGGTTGATACAGATAGCAGTGTTACTACAGATAGCAGTTAATAGAGAACCATTATCTGTATCAAGGCTTAAAATAAATCTAAGGCAATACTTTGGCTATTTTAACATTTGATAGCAAAAGACGGCATTGTCAACCACATCAATTGGCTTTTTGACACTTTTTTTTGCAAAATTAGTTATTTTCAGGAAATTTCCTTTTCACAATTTTTACCCTTTCTGTATGTGCTTTTCTGTTCAAATCAGTCATTTTTGGGGAAATTGGGATTTTCAAGACTTTTTACACTTTTCTTGCAATATTGGCCGTCTTTTTAAATTTTGACACACTTAGAGTTAGGATGAATACCAGATATACTTGATACAAATAACACCTTGTTGACACACATAATTTGACACAGATAGCGTTTTTTTGACACAGATAGCGGTTGGATGGTCAACCTCTATATGTTATTAACACATATAGCGGTTATGACACAGATAGTGGTTGTACAACCCCTCCCCCCTCCCCCACACCCCAGCCTTCCACAGCGGTTGGTGGGAGCTAAGACCCTATGCATCAGTACTATAGGGCCATTGCTGGTAGAGAGAGTCTGTGATTTAACCCTTTAACGGCAGCGTAGCATGGATGCATGGATGCAGGCCTGGTGGGTATGTGGTAGAAGTCCGACGAGGTATCAATCTACGTATGGCTGCCTAATTTAAAAAGTTTTATCACATCAAACAAATGTATTCTAACCGGATTCTAACCCATGTATTCTGTCAAATGTTATATGCCACTGACATTGCCACACATGCTCATGAAGCCATTTATGATGAGGAATAAAATTTTAATTTTCCTAAACCTAGACACTCCCAAATGGAGAACGATACGCCCGACAAATAGACAAGGATTATTGTGGCATCACGCAGGGTTCCGCCCAGTGGGCACAAAATTCAGTTCATCGTTGAATCAACGTTAAATCGACATTGAACCAACATTGACAACCAGTTTTTAATGTTGATTCAATGTTATGTGCCCATCGGGAGAGACAGTGCAGGGCTTGGCGGTGGTGGGTATAGCAGCTGTGACTGAGAACTACTGATTCCTAATAAATATACACATTGCTGCAGACCCATATACCACCCAGCCACTCATCCCACTCTCATTAGGACCACCCCCCACCTTACCCTACTCACACACATGTGTATGTTTACACATGTGTGGGAGTACCAGCCACCACAACCCACACACCACTACTGCCGACTGTCTCACCAACAGTAGGGACATGATGTATGAAACCTGACACCTCTCTCCGTGTATAGCTCTAAAAGGGTGTGCATCCACTCCTTATACTCCCCCTGTCTCTCCTGCCTCCCCGTCCTACTCTCCCTTCCTCCCTTCCTTCTTCCCTTTCTCCTTCCCTACCTGCCTGCCTGCCTGCCGGCGTCCCTCCCTGCCTCCCTCCCTCCCCCTGCTTCCCTCTCCCACCTCCGCTTTCGTCTCCTTCCCTTGCCTCCTTTACCCTCTTCCTCTCCATCGTCCTATCGTTTCCCTCCTTCCCCTAACTCCCTTTCCTTGTCTCCCCCACTTCCTCCTACCGTTTTCCTGCATCCCTACATTGCTGGCACTACGATCAACACTACTACATACTAAAAGTACGAGTAGACCATTCATTCATAGGGAACCCATCCCCCCCCCCTCCCTCCCCCCTCCCCCCCCCCTCTCCGTCTCCCACCTACTGCCTGCACCATCCAATTTCCGACCAGCCCGGAAATATTATTGACCTCTCTCTTCTCTCTACCAGCCCCCCCCCCCCCCACCAGAGACTTCTCATATACGGCAGCCGTTGGCCCCCCCTCCCCACTTCCCACCCCATTCTTTATCCGTACTATCTCAGACTGCGCCCCTTAGGGAGGGGCATTTTTTAACAACAGAGGAGGAGAAGCTTGGTTGAATCATGCACAGGGGCACTCGCATTTTTTTCCACTCGATCCGCGGGAGGAGTCCACATTTTTGCCCCCCCCCCCCTCAGGACATTTCAAATCAACCGCGGCCCACGCAAGGACTTTTTCGCTAAAAAAGGGATGAAAATTGTTTTGGTTCCCCACCCCCTCTAGAAGGGTCCAAATTGTTTTAGTTTCCCCACTTCAAGAGGACCAAAATTGTCCCCCCCCCCTCCTAAAGTCACCAACCCCCTCGTTGCTAACAAATGACTACTCCCTCAGTAGCAGCATCTACAGTAGTCCCAGAGACTGTCGGGACATGGACACCGGCCACCAATCAGGACTGCTGATGTGTTTACAGCGGTGGGGGTCTCAGATTATGAGCATGTTTCCTTATAGTTCAGTCTTCGCAAAAACATGCAGGACAGTGGTAATGTCCTTCTAAAATGCCACCGGTCCAGTAGATTTACAAGTGTAGCAGGACTGACTGTCCAGTCGCATTTTGGGCTTTTCTGAACTAGAAGAATTCAGTTTGGTTTCTAAACCTGAAATGTGTATGTCAATATACTGTGTAAAACTATATATCTATCCTGATTTGGCCATAAATGATTTCAAATAAATTGTATTTTTAATGGACAAAACTTGTGCAGAAATCATCAGATATGTGGCTATCCGGTCCTCCAAAAATGTAGCCGGTCCTTCAATATTGAAAATTTGCAGGACCGAATGTCCTATGGGATGAAAAAGTTTTCGCAAAGACGGATAGTTGAGGCAGCTTCTACTTATGTGGTTAACCATTTTGTTGGATTAAGTGTAAACCCATCTTACATAGCCGGAGTGATAAACTGCAGATGTTTTTGAATTTATAATATCCATCAAACCATGACAGGGGCAGAGGTGTGGGACCTTTATCTTTCAAAAGTGCACTTATCTCTCAGAACGATATTATTTTGAATTTTCACATTGGGTATCTGTACCTCAAAAATGGCGTTAAAGCACAAAAGTCTTTGCCCCCCCCCCCTAAAGAAAAATTGCCTCTGTCCCACAGCAGGATCAGGGGCACCTTCAAATCTCAACGTTAGAATCAAGTCAGGATGTACTGGAATAATATCATATGAGACTGTTTCGGTAGCTTTTAATAGCATTCTATGGCTTTCAAATGTATTTGCTGGGTTCAACATAGTGCAGTGGAGATGATTATAGTATTTTGATAGTTTGTAAATGTGGTCGGGTCACGGAGGTCACTGGACGTGCTGAGATGTCCGACTGGGGGCCTTCACCCATGGAGGCCCCTGATTGACCATCTCAGCACGTGTAGGCTCTGTATGTGTGTATTTACACCGGGGGGGGGGGTACTCAGTATAGGAATGGGTATGAACTGCGGTAACCACCCCGAAGAGCTGTCACTGTGCGCGCGTCGGAGTGAAAAAAAAGGGGGGCTGTTAATCATAGAAAAGTAAAAAAACTAGGGGCTGTCAACGACTGGGAAGTACAGAATCAGGGGCTGTGACACTTGAAATATAGAAAATGAACCCTTAAATCTCATACATGACTTGAGTAATCTATAAAATTCCAAAATAACCTCACTTTGAATGGAAGAGGCCTCTTAACAGTGGACTGTCATCTGATTTCTTAGATAATAGGGGGCTGTAAAAATAATACACATTTTCAAGGGGCTGTCAAATGACCAAATAGGGGGTCTGTAGTTTCGCAGTTGGTACCTAGCATCAAAGAGTGACTGCCTCCCCCCCCCCGGATTTACACCTGTAATGATGACACCTGGGGTGATGACCTATAGTATATAATGGGTCCATGTGTTCCCAGGGGATCGGGTGTATACGCTAAATTGTCCTACTGGGAAAATTAGAGCTTGCCGATTGCCTTGGCGACCCCATGCCTTATTTAAAGTTAAGCTGTACTATTAGCATGTCACTACATACATTTGTACACAAGGAGGGGCCAGTATAGGTTCACAAACATGCTAAGATGTCCAGCTGGGAAAGTTCAGACTTAAGAATTTACTTCAGCCTATACTAGCTTTGCCTCTATCATTAAAGGGAATTGAAGTCAAATAATAGTCACAGCTTAGAATACGACCCACTATACAGTGAAAATCTATTCTTACAAGTGTAGGCATCGGATTCCCCGTGCCTTGGTGATAAGCCCTCAATATCACTTGGGTAATCTGGCTTCCCTCTGTACCATACTGATCCAGTAACGTATGGCGCGGTCAGATTGTCAAACGGGGAAGTAGCTCAGTTGATAGAGCAGCAGGTTACGTGATCTGAGGGTCGTGGGTTTGAGTCCAGCTTTTCTCCAGATGATTTTTCCGTGACCGTTACACAAGCATTTACATGCCAGGTCATTGTTGAGATTCAGCCCTTGATATTGTCGGTAAATACCCGTTGATATAATAAGTAACATCACCTGTCCACAAGGCAAGAGCCATACGTTAAAATAGCAGACGACACGGGAGGTTCGGGGCTGTTGGTTACTATTGTAGCAGCTGAAATACCACAGGGCAAGAGGTCCTACTGCCTACCCCCCCCCCCAAGCCCCACATCATGCCCCACACCATGCACCTCCCCCTCTCTCACCTCATGGGCCTGTCCCTTTCACCTTTACCTGTGCTGATGACCAATTACCCTGTGGACGCCCAGATGTGCCACTGGTCACCCTCTTTCTGTCTCCACTTCTGTCTTCCTCTGTATTTCTGGTGTTTTTTTTGTCTATCTGTCTGTCTGTCTGTCTCTCTCCCTCTCAGCCTTTGCCTCTACCTCCCTCTGTCTCCCCTCGCATGTACTCTCCTCTCTACCTCTCCTATTTTCTATCCCTTTTCCATCTCACTCCGTCCTATCTTTCTTCGCACTTCATCTCCCCTGTTCCTCTCTGTCAATCTTTATCTCTCCCCCTCCCCCGGCTCCCCATCCCTTCCTCCACCCCCGTCTATCTCGGGCTAGACCTGCCTGCTCCCACTCCCTCTCTCTCTCTCTCTCTCTCTCTCTCTCTCTCTCTCTCTCTCTCTCTGCCAGCACTCTCTCTGCCCACTCCCCATCCCGTTCCTCCCTCCTTTATGTCAGCCCCTAACCTGCTTCCTCCTATTTTCTCTCTCCCTTTCTCCGTCCTAATTACCCCCCCCCCTTTATCCCCATATACCTGTCCCACCTCTCTCTCTCTCTACCTCTCTCCCCATCCACCCCCTCTCCCCCTCCCTCTCCCCCTGTACCTGTGCCGTACACCCATCACCCTGTGAACACCCAGGTGTTGCTGCTTCCCAGGTGTCATTATGAGGCCTCCTGTCCCTCCTCCATCTCGCTCCTCCCCCCCACCCCTGCGGCCCCTCACTCTCCATAGGCAACAATACCACCAGCCCCTAACCCTTTAAGGACTGCAGAGTGTGCTAATATGCTATGCCCTTTGTCGCCATGATGCTTGAATGCAGCCCTGGCGAGTAGACTCACCAGGGTTGCATTCATGCATCATGACGACCCTCTGGGAACGTCTCAACCCCGTAAAATTGGCATGAGATTTGAATACATCACTGGTGAGTTACTCGCCAGGGTTGTACCTATGTATCATTATGATGAAGAGGCTAATGTAATAAATCACTATGCTGGGATTGAAGGGTTAAAGCTTATGCCATTACCGGAGCTGCCACCCGTGGGTAGCAGTGCCAGTATGAGTCCCTTCATGACAGGGTCTTAGCAGCTGGTGTTAGCTGAGGGAAGGAGCACAGCATGCCCCACCCCTCTACCACCTCACAACATGCCCCACCCCTCTACCATCTCACAGCATGCCCCACCCCTCTACCATCTCACAGCATGCCCCACCCCTCTACCATCTCACAGCATGCCCCACCCCTCTACCATCTCACAGCATGCCCCACCCCTCTACCATCTCACAGCATGCCCCACCCCTCTACCACCTCACAACATGCCCCACCCCTCTACCACCTCACAACATGCCCCACCCCTCTACCATCTCACAGCATGCCCCACCCCTCTACCATCTCACAGCATGCCCCACCCCTCTACCATCTCACAGCATGCCCCACCCCTCTACCACCTCACAACATGCCCCACCCCTCTACCATCTCACAGCATGCCCCACCCCTCTACCACCTCACAGCATGCCCCACCCCTCTATCACCTCACAGCATGCCCCACCCCTCTACCACCTCACAGCATGCCCCGCCCCCCTACCACCTCACAACATGCCCCACCCCTCTACCACCTCACAACATGCCCCACCCCTCTACCACCTCACAACATGCCCCACCCCTCTACCATCTCACAGCATGCCCCACCCCTCTACCATCTCACAGCATGCCCCACCCCTCTACCACCTCACAGCATGCCCCACCCCTCTATCACCTCACAGCATGCCCCACCCCTCTACCACCTCACAGCATGCCCCGCCCCCCTACCACCTCACAACATGCCCCACCCCTCTACCACCTCACAACATGCCCCACCCCTCTACCACCTCACAACATGCCCCACCCCTCTACCACCTCACAGCATGCCCCGCCCCCCTACCACCTCACAACATGCCCCACCCCTCTACCACCTCACAACATGCCCCACCCCTCTACCACCTCACAACATGCCCCACCCCCTCTACCACCTCACAGCATGCCCCACCCCTCTACCACCTCACAGCATGCCCCACCCCCTCTACCACCTCACAACATGCCCCACCCCCTCTACCACCTCACAGCATGCCCCACCCCTCTACCACCTCACAGCATGCCCCACCCCCTCTACCACCTCACAGCATGCCCCACCCCTCTACCACCTCACAGCATGCCCCACCCCCTCTACCACCTCACAGCATGCCCCACCCCCTACCACCTCACAGCATGCCCCACCCCCTCTACCACCTCACAACATGCCCCACCCCCTCTACCACCTCACAGCATGCCCCACCCCTCTACCACCTCACAGCATGCCCCACCCCTCTACCACCTCACAGCATGCCCCACCCCTCTACCACCTCACAACATGCCCCACCCCCTCTACCACCTCACAGCATGCCCCACCCCTCTACCACCTCACAGCATGCCCCACCCCCTCTACCACCTCACAGCATGCCCCACCCCCTCTACCACCTCACAACATGCCCCACCCCCTCTACCACCTCACAGCATGCCCCACCCCCTCTACCACCTCACAGCATGCCCCACCCCTCTACCACCTCACAGCATGCCCCACCCCCTCTACCACCTCACAGCATGCCCCACCCCCTCTTCCACCTCACAGCATGCCCCACCCCTCTACCACCTCACAGCATGCCCCACCCCCTCTACCACCTCACAGCATGCCCCACCCCCTCTACCACCTCACAGCATGCCCCACCCCCTCTACCACCTCACAGCATGCCCCACCCCCTCTACCACCTCACAGCATGCCCCACCCCTCTTCCACCTCACAGCATGCCCCACCCCTCTACCATCTACTAGTATATGCTAAATAACCCCGCAGAGAAAAGAAGTAGAATCACGGTGACTCCCAAATGGGAGTCTGGACTAGATCACTGAGGTAACTCTCCCCACGACTCTAAAGTGACTCCCAATCATTAGGGAGTCTTAGAATATAGGAGTCATTAAAGAGTTATTAATGTCCTGCTAATGTTTGGGAGTCACTTTAGAGTCCTGGGGCGAGTTACCTCAGTGATCAAGTCGGGAGTCTACTTCTTTTCTCCGTGCCTGCTTACCTTAGTGAAGGGCAGAATGGTTTACTCTGTCTGCTATGGCTATTCTGCTATTTCCTCCCCATATTAATATCCAAATATCATCTCAAAAGACATTCCCACCAGCTGGTATTTGATGACTTTCTTTGGCTGGGTCCCCTTAGGGAGCATTACCGACCAAGTATAGTACTGCAGATAGGGTGATGGGTGATGTATGTATACATCGTAAATCACATACATGCCCACATACAGGAGTCCACGACCTGTCCCTCATACAGGGTCCTACCAGATGGTACCTAGTGATTCAGGTGCATCCGCTGTCACAGTACACAAAGAGGTGGCAGTGAGTAACTCGCCGGTGAGTAACTCGCCAGCACTGCGGTGCCGACACTTCGGAAGTGCATCAACGCTGTAGGGTCTGCATAATAAGGGCCCCAGACAGAGGGGGGGGGGGGAGGAGCTGTGTCACTTGCCAATGTCCTTTGTCGATTCTAAGAAATAGGTATTGTCCTTGTCACTAGGCTGAATTTGTCGACTTTACCTGTCTGGGACGCTTTAATACATGAATAACTGCAGCACTGGTGTTCAGGCTTGCAGTGATGCATGGGACATCCTGCATTAAGGCCTCCTGCTGCCCTTAGATGTTTAGTGTGACCCTGCTGCCCTTATATGTTTAGTGTGACCCTGCTGCCCTTATATGTTTAGTGTGACCCTGCTGCCCTTAGATGTTTAGTGTGACCCTGCTGCCCTTAGATGTTTAGTGTGACCCTGCTGCCCTTAGATGTTTAGTGTGACCCTGCTGCCCTTAGATGTTTAGTGTGACCCTGCTGCCCTTAGATGTTTAGTGTGACCCTGCTGCCCTTAGATGTTTAGTGTGACCCTGCTGCCCTTATATGTTTAAGCTGACCCTGCTGCCCTTATATGTTTAGTGTGACCCTGCTGCCCTTAGATGTTTAGTGTGACCCTGCTGCCCATATATGTTTAAGCTGACCCTGCTGCCCTTATATGTTTAGTGTGACCCTGCTGCCCTTATATGTTTAGTGTGACCCTGCTGCCCTTATATGTTTAAGCTGACCTTGCTGCCCCCAGGGGTTAGGGTAACCTTGCTGCCCCAAGGGGTTAGCGTGACCTTGCTGCCCCCAGGGGTTAGGGTGACCTTGCTGCCCTTAGCGGGTTAGGGTGACCTTGCTGCCCTCAGGGGTTAGGGTGACCTTGCTGCCCTCAGGGGTTAGGGTAACCTTGCTGCCCTTAGCGGGTTAGGGTAACCTTGCTGCCCTTAGAGGATTAGGGATACTCCGCTGACCTTAGAGGGTTAAAGCCCTCTACTGCCCTTAGAGGGTTAAAGCCCTCTACTGCCCTTAGAGGGTTAAAGCCCTCTACTGCCCTTAGAGGGTTAAAGCCCTCTACTGCCCTTAGAGGGTTAAAGCACTCTACTGCCCTTAGAGGGTTAAAGCACTCTACTGCCCTTAGAGGGTTAAAGCACTCTACTGCCCTTAGAGGGTTAAAGCACTCTACTGCCCTTAGAGGGTTAAAGCACTCTACTGCCCTTAGAGGGCTACTGTTACCCTGCTGCTCTAAGAGGGTTAACATGACCTTTAGGAGCAGCTCCATGAGCAGGTCTGAGGAGACAGGAGCTGTCGTCCTAATGGAGCAGGGTGAGACTGCCGCACCTGCAGTACAGGGTACCCCCCCCCCCACCACCCCCACCCCCCCCCACCCCCCCTTGGGCATCCAACCCCCACATACACATGCATCATATCAGGGTATATTATCTATACAGAAAACATGTAAACCTAACACGTTAGGGTCCAGTAGGTCCATAGAAGTGAACCCAAAAACTCTAGGAGAATTCTATCAGTAGATCTATAATATTATCCTTCAGCATCTATCCAGTATAGAGATGTTATGTGGTTGGAAAAAGAGAATCATGATGGAGACAGGCCTCCTAGCTGTGTTCTGAGAAGTTAGTCTCTACCTTTCTGTAAGGTGCTATTCACAGACCTTACCTGATTTGTTTTAGATGCCATGGCCCCATGCACCTATTGGTGTAGGTGGTGTGGTACTATACTGGTGCTGATACGAGACCACTATATATAGTCTATGTCTCTATTCCAGTACTACATTACACCCACGCCTATTCATTACTGGGGCTAATTTAAAGACCCTACCCTGCCACGAGCGGTACTAATGTAATATATACATGTACATGTATAGAAAGTATCCCAAAATGGCTATGGGTAAATTAGTCAGACCCAACTACTCTATCTACCCAATTAATTCTGGCCATCCTTTCCAAGTGGCAGGAATAACCAGATCAGCAGTCCCTCTCCATGTTTCAGACAGCATCTCCTTATGTCATGATTTACCCGTTTAGGCTCTATTTGTCGGCAAATGCCTAAATGCTGTGTCAGCAGGTGCCTTGTCAGCATTGCTTTGCTTGCAGGAGTGTATCAACCATGATGCATGAATGCATGAGTCACTCAACAGGGCTGCATTCTTGCATCATGATCACAATAGCGCTTTAAAAATGGGTGATACTAGAAATAAATTACTCTTAAAGCACTATGCTGCCAAAGAATTCACTTTATACTGATCTGCTCATCTATTTTACAGTGTTCTTGCTCCCCCGGGCCCCCATTAGAATCCAGTTTGTATGTTTTGTGTTGTCGGTTGCTGGATAAATCTATTTTACAAAAAGAAGTTTACTCTTTTGTTTGATCGATCCATCATGACCAATGTGTCCGCGACTTCACTGAACGACTGAATAATACAACGGAACTGGAAACACGCTGTCTGCCCAAACTATCTATAGAAGCTTCCTGAATTATATAATATCATTATTCAAAAAGAGATTCACTAAGCAGTGAAAACAAGTTGGGATATTATATCTTTCATCCAACTTTGTCCGATTTCGATTATTTTTACATGTGGAAAGGGTTCTGGATGAAATATTAGAAATGTGGGATTGAGGAATGGCTTCTTAGCCCATGTTGCCTCAATATAACATGTGTTTTGATGCATCAACTCGTTGAAGGGAAGTTACTCACCAGCACTGCATTAGTGCATCATGCTGACTCAGCAGCGCTTACAGTGTTAAATCTGTCTACACTCAAAAAGAAAAGTCTCCAAACTCTTCCAAGTGACGGTCACAAAATATTCAAGTCAAAAACCTGTCTAAGTGACAAGGAAGAGGGTCTTCTAGCTGGAGATAGAAGACCCACTTGGCATGTGCAAATCCCAAAACCCAACATGTGCCAGCCCAAAACCCAACATTTGCCAGATCCAGATTCTATTTGTGGGATGGTAACCTGATAGGTTAGACAACTTTTGACTCGTTTATTTTATTATAGTCACTTTGACGAGTCTGGAGACAAGTATACTTTTTCAGTGTACCCTACCCTGATGTGAATTGAGCTAACGTCAAGGGTCCCGGAAGTGTTTTGTCACGTGACATATTCCCAACTGGAAGTCTCACTCACACCTAACCAGCGACTTTCTGCTATGTTCAACGATACATGTATCTGCAGGCTGTGTAGTGAGGTGTAGGCCATTTTGGCAGCCATCTTGGAAGCCATTTTGGAAGCCATTTTGGAAGCCATTTTGGAAGCCATCTCAGAAGACATCTAGGCAGGAAGCCATCTTGGCATCCGTCTTGGCAGCAATCTGTGAAGCTATCTTGGAAGCCACCTTGAAAGCCATATTGGAAGCAAGCGTGGTGGCCATTTTGGAAGCCATCCTGGTATGGATTCCCCTACATCTTACAGTGTAGGGCTATCCAAACTTGAATAGTAGATCCAATGAGAAAATGAGTTTCTCTTAGGCAGTCTAGCCAAATGACAAATGATTATGTCTCAGACTGTTTATTCAACAGTGTTGCCCCATGGTTTATCTTAGTAGTACTTACTAAGACTAATGCATGCTGTCTGCTAGACTCTCATAATCCCACCATAAAATCTATCACTGCAGGCACCTGCCCCCACCTCACACCCCACACCCCACATTCTGCACCCCTCACCCTGGGAAGCTGCAAAAAGGCCAAAACAGCATGGCCGGCGTCAACGGCTCGGATTACCCCAAAATAACATGATTCCACTTCCTGCCACTAGGTGGCCGGCAATGTGCCCGCTGGGACCCGGCGAGCCTCCTGCCTCCAGATGGGTTTGTCTGGCTGGTCCCCGTGGGGGCTGTAAGCGTAATGAATGGTGTGGGAACGGCACAGGTCAGGGGTCAAAGGGCGGCTAGTCTTTTAATGACAGCATAGTGTGTAAATTATGATATGCCCTTTGTCATCATGATGCATGAAGACAACACTGGCAGGCAATTTGCAATAGTTGATCAATACATTCAATGACGCACCAATATTTATGGTTGGGTACGAGTCCCTTGTTCCCGCTATTGGTCAGGTCATTCGCGCGCGCCAAACCCCTGTTACCCGGTTAGGAGCGCCCCCTATGTTATGTATCTAGGCGGAGTGTGTACGTTGGTTACCGCTGTTGTTTATGCCAGAGCGCCGCCCAGAGAGGTGGGACAGCTCGCTGCTCGCTTGCTTTGTGTCATATTTACCGTGGTTAGTTAATTAATTTGTTAATTATTAACCATGCAGCCCTGCAGGAGCTGTGCTTTTGTGTATGACCATCGTAAATCGGCGTGTCCTCAATGTTCTACACCCACACACTCTAAAGGTGGGTTGGACGAGGAAGAAGACGAAGCATTCGAGTTGCGCAAGGCTGAGGAACCGGGATCTCCAGCAATGGATAGGGATCAGAACGTGTCCTTACAGCTTAAACTAGCGGAGGAGAAGCAAGCCATACTGAAGCGTGGGTAGAACATTAAAGCACTATGTGTCCCTAAAATGGTTAAAAACTGATTGTCTGTTCACCAAGTCTGGGTTTTCTGGTAAGGTCTGGGTTGTACCAGCGCCATGTTGTTAGCAGGTACCCATCGCACATATGGGATTGCAGGGGAACTAGATGGTGTAATAGCATATATTCTTTTGAAATACAAGATTCAGTATGCTTGAGTATAGGAAGGGCCGTATTCAATGCCCCCCATTGAATACAAGGTGGCCGTATTCAATGGGTTAAGAAAGGGCTGTATTTCCTTCATTAAATTGCTGCAAATCAAAAAATTATGCAAATGCCAACTACATTGATACCATCTCTGCCGTATTTCACGTGTGGGGGCTGGGGCCATATCCCACTCAGCGGCTTCGTGGGATATGGCCCCAGCCCCCACTCGTGAAATATGGCAGAGATGGTACCAATGTAGTTGGCATTTGTCTATATATTAACGTGTCACTCTCATAGGAAATTACCTATGAACTAAAAATGATGTCACCACCATCCCCTAAAAGAGCATTGCACGGCCTTGGGGACCTTGCCTGAGTTAGACCAGGATTTGGGGGCATCAGATGTGTGCCAGCCAGCCGTGGACTACTACTTAAGTCCCCTCATGCCCCATTATGGTTGACCCCTGCTTAGAAATTGGATATTAACCAAATGACCTGTTGACTTCCTATGAAATATTCATACCAAACACAATGAATGTATTGAACCAAGGAATGCGGTACTAAGGTTCATACAAAAACTGCATTTGACTATCAACCAAATTTTCTTTTTGTCATGTGATGCATGAACCATATCAATATCAGTTCAATCTGTATTTATTGATTAGTTCCTAGCAGGTTTTTACTGTCTGGACCGACCATGAGAATAACATAGGGGGCCTATATATTCTTATCTAGCCATGTCTTTTCGGCTTTCCAGACACCTTTCATCTCATTTCATATTTTCAAGTATTTGTAATATCATATGCTACCAATATTACACATCCCTACAAAACCTCTTCCAGGGTTTCCACCCACATTCTTGGCAAGCTCCATTCAACTTGACACTGTTATTGAGTGGCCATTTTTCAACAACAGGGAGGGGGGGGGCAAATAAAATGGATCTTTTGAGAGGAGGAACCCTTGTTTAGTGAAAAACAAGCTGGTTTCTGTAGCAGAGGAGTCAACCATGATAAATTTGAACCCTGTTCGGGCTGACCGGAATTTTACAATGCCCCCTCATGAAAATCCATTCACCACCCCCTGTTGAGAAAAAATGAGGACTCCCTTGGCAGACCTATCCTTACCAGTTCTATGCCTGTAGAGGTTCCCAGTTCCCTGTCTCTGCCCATCCTTCCCCCATGTGTCACTCTGCACAATACCTGTACACATGAGTAGGCATCACCCACTCTCTGACACAATGCAGCATCACACTCTGATATTTCTAGGCTCCCTATACACCCAACCTCTCAGTCACTAGTGCCTAGCCTAGTTAGTCATTTTTTGGCTCCCTATACGACCAACCTAGGTCAGTTATTATTGTCAGGTTGGTCAGTACTGACCAACCCACCTTATTTTTTTTATTTCCAGGGGGAGCCACTGAGTGGTCATGACAGGTGGCCCCAACTAGTGGTATACAAATAAAACACACCAATGATGAACCTAGGTTAGCCACTACTGACTGACTTCTCAGTCATTTTTGAATATAACTTTGCCATTATGACTAACACTCATATGACCAACCTATGATGGTCTGTATTGACTAACCCTTTCAATCTATGGATTTTCAGTGCACTCTCCTAGCACAGAAGGTACTCGTGGGGCACTTGTACCTCTGCTTTAGTCGAGCCGCACACTTTGGGATGAAGTCACAAATGCACCATGGAAATCTGCACCAGTGTGCTTTCGTGCGGCGATGGATCGGGCGGAAACCGACTTGGTGGAAGTCGATTTACGACAAAAATTGAGACAAAAGACAATTGTAGCATCCATATGTGGATGCAGATACAGAAATTGACTCCCACTGCTGAGAGATGGCAAGATGTTCACACACTTGTTGCCATAATGTTGAATCATTTGACTGTCTATGATACATTCTCTTCTTCAATTGGGGGGCAATTCTGTCCATTGTGCATTTGTCCCAAAAAAATTTCTGTGAGAACAATCATTAAGTGTTTTCTCCTCTGTAAATAGGTATGAATTGTACAAGGTGGCGAGTTGATAAGTAACTGTTGTACATTCATGGTAATAATTAGGAACATAAACTAAGACATTCACTTAGCCTTAGACTGACTATGTACAAATCACCGCAGGTGGGGCATGTGGCAAATTTCTGTAATAAGGCAGTTTGGGCAGAGATACAAATCACAACCTGGAGCGCGTTAGTCTCTGGTTGGAGAGTGACCGCTGCAGCCCAATCATTGTCCACGTGTGTGGGTGAGAGACTCGCAGCCTCCACTCAGTTTATTAGATCAGATAGCAAGATGCCTCTACAATGGTCCCCCAGTCCCTCATCCTGCCGCCAAATCTCTCATTAGTAGCCTCCACCACACTCCCAACCTGTTTACACTCCCAAATAATCACCCGCCGACGCCATTTTGTTTCCTTAGCTCTTAAAGAATGGTATAGTGCTTTGATGCACCATGTCCTTTGTGGTCATGATGCATGAATGCAGCCCAGGGCTCATTCATGTATCATGTTGACACTATAACGTTGATACAGTCCAGAAGGATCGGCATGATACATGAATGTATAGCCCTGGTGAGCTACTCGCCAGGGCTGGATTCATAATGGCCATAGGGCACAGTGCATTAAAACACCCTCCATCCCTGGAAGAGTTACAACATAACAACCGGCGGGCGCCATTTTGTGCCTTTGAAGAGACGCTGAGAGTATTTCCACGAGCCATCTGAAGAATAATGGATTCCCGCGTGTATTGTAACTCGGCGGGCCATTGTCAAGGGGATTGGAATTGTTGTGGAGGTCATTGACTTTCAGTTTGTCTTCCTTTTCCTTACATCGCATGCAAAAACTTTTCATTACAAGAGAGTAGTTTCCCTTCGTTTTACACTCGTGCTGCTTTCTGGTTCATTATGCGTTCACAGAATGTTGATGTGAACCGAGTTAAATCATTTTGTGAGCTCAATATCTCTGAGTGATGGGAAGATCATATCTGAAATTACATTTTGCAATGTAAATGTCTTCTCAGGTAGGGCCAAATCTACCCAGAACACTTTCATGGAAGTGCTTGTTATAGATTTGCAACCAGACTTATTCTCATTTTGCAAATTATATTCCCTCTATTCCCTTTTCATACTCCTGAACAGTCTCACTGAGTGCTAGTCAATAGTATCGTAGATTAGATTAAATTATATTTTTTATTTGGTTAAAATATTCACAGATACTGTGAAAGTACTTATATTCACGGGTGTAAATTTTCGCGGATGTGGCAAAAAAGACTTATTCGCGGGTATTTATTCCATACTGTAGCATATAAGAATTTCGCGGATTTTTCATTTCCGTGAATATAGCGAAAATATATACCCAGCGAATTAAAGTACGACCACAGTAATAGGGCAGTTTTTCGATTTAGTATAGGTCTATAAGCACTCCAGTGCTGCACTCAAGCATCGTGCCGACCCTATTGGTTGAGACACTCATGATGCACCAATGCAGCACCGGCCAGTTACTTGCCGTATCTGCATTAATGCATCATGAGGACCAAGGGCATGATGCAAGGGCTAAACAGTCAATCACAGTAAGGTTCTGCAGCTGTGGAACTGTGAAGGGGTATGGTTATCATTAATCCGCTAAGGATGGCATAATGCCTTAATGCATCATGCCTTTGGTCATCATGATCCATGAATGCAGCCCTGGAGAGTAACTCACCAGGGCTGCATTCAAGCATCATGCTCACGCTATAGGTTGGGACACTCCCGAAGGGTTGGCATGATAGTAAGCATGACGGCATGCAACACCGGCGAGTTACTCGCCAGGGCTGCATTAGTGCATTTTGACAACATTTAACCCTTTAGCGACATGCTGTTTCTACCGAGTGAAGCTGTGACGCTGTGAGGGGTGCGGGTTATTATCAACGCCTCCATTACCCACAGACCGTGTAAGCCTTTCCATCATTCAGAGACGTGCTGATGACGCAGTGTCAGGATCTATCACCCGGGGCGGAGGGCCTCAGGTCTGGGGTCTGAGGTCTGGGGGGAGGGGACAGTGGGGAATAAACCTTGTGTCAGACCTGCTGGCGAGGCCCCTGACTGTGAGGTCATTATGACACAAGATAATGAAAACTTAAACTTAAATATCAGTCTCTGCACTCTTCTAACACAATTATTAACTTAAGTATCATTTACAGGCACAATAAATAAACTTTGCATCCTCCTGGTTACCACATTTGCTACCCGTTTTAGAACTAACAGTGGACACCATTGAAGATAGTCCCACCCCACGTTTTATTGCCCTGCTAATTTTCCTAAGACATTGGCTATTCTGTCCAGTTGTCAGCTCATTAGGGCAGCCCTTTGTCGGCCTCGCCAGCAGATGCCAGATTCAGTATAGTTGGGGTTGGGGTTGAGGGGGTGCCTGCAGGGGTTGGGGGTGAGAGTCCAGTTGGGACCTGGGCCCGGTGCAGCTGAGGTACGGCTCCTTCAGTCTCCAACTGCTCATTACCGCTCTTTGTGCTGCTCCCAGGGAGTTCATTATTTAACCCTTTGAGGATGGCATAATGCATCATACGGCATAGTTGCAACATGCCATGGTGTTCATGAAGTATGGATGCAGCCCTGGTGAGTAACTCGCCAGCGCTGCATTCAAGCATCATGCTGACACTATGGGTTTAATATATCCCCAGAGGGCAAGTACGATGCTCCAATGCAGCCCTGGCGAGTAACTCACCAGGGCTATATTGGTGCATCATGACGACAAATGTCACCTTTGAGCCATCCTTAAAGGGTTAGGAGGAGAAGCTGGTGGAATCTTACACAATGCTGTATGCAATAAAATCATTGTAACATGGCTCCTAATACTTGCTTATTAATTGCTAAACATTGACCCTTGTCAAAAGCTCTACTTCCAATCGCCAATCACTCTAATTTTGAAGCATTCTAAAAGCAGCCAATTTGATAACTACTTAAACATATGAGCTCTCTCAGAAAAATGAAATGCTCAGACAAATAAAATCAGATATTATAGCAACCTTAGACTCAGAGCAGCTTCTGTTCAAAGTGATAAGACTTCACCTCTACCAAAAGGCAAATGTGCAGGAAAAATGAAGTCCTTAGACAGATACCGGTAAACAAAAAACAATATGCAACATTTGATAACGTTATATAACGTTTCTCTAAGGTTCCTTACTATGGCATAACGTTATATTAAGTTTTGAAACGTTATTTTGACATAAAATAACGTTTTCTTGTTAGCTGAGAAAAGCCCAGAACCTCCATACAAGTTGGCTATGTTACCTAACCCCATGGTGTAGTGTTTACCAAAGGCCCTGGCGGCACAGCGGCCTGTGTGGTACAGGCCGGCAGTCGGGGCAGGCGCTGTCTCCCGGCCCCTGCACTCTCAGACAGAAACGACATCATGCTCGTTCATTCCCCTCAAAAGTACCCCCTTTTCCACAGACTTTGGGTTAGAAAATTACTCCTTTTTGTGGAAAAACGCTGACATTTCATGGTAGAAAAACACCCTTTTTTTTCTATGAAATCCTGACATATTTTTCACCAGTCTCTTTTTCTGAAATTTCAAGAAAAATCTCCTCCCTCTATGGTTCTACATATTCCCTGTATGTTAACTTAAGACCTATACCATTTATCAATGTGGGTGTTCAGTTTATAAAAGACCACCTTTTTGATAGATCCAACAACTTGGCCTCTAAATATACCCCCTTTTTTCTGGAAAACGCAAGTTATCCTGGAAAAAATGCTTGATTTCGGGGACATTGGAAGTGGGTGAAAAAACACCCTTATTTCAGTTTTTTGGGAACGAGCATAGGTCTAACTTCTGTCCAGGGGCGTGGCAAGGAGTTTCAAAGTAGGGGGGACTGAGGGGTATTTTGACCCTTTTTGACCCCTTTAACTTGACTTTTTTGGTTTGACCTTTTTTGGGGTTGGTCAAAAGTGGGGGGGACATGTCCCCCCCGTCCCCCCCGGTTGCCACGCCCCTGCTGTCTGAGAGTGCAGGGGCCGGGCTCTGTCTGACAGGGCAACATGAGCAGCTCATGCCTTATTCAGAACAGTCTGAGCCGCCTGAGCCGCTCCTTATGGAGCATACTGCTAACCATTTAACCCTTTAAGGACGGATGTCGCTAAAAGATGACATTTGTAACTCGCCAGGGCTGCATTGGTGCATCATGACGACCCTTCCGGGAGTGTCTCAACCTCAGAAGGTCAGCATGATGCTTGAATGCAGCACTGGCGAGTTACAGGGCTGCATTCATGCATCGTGACGACCAAGGGCATGATGCATTAAGGCATGATGCCATCCTTTAAGGTTTAAGGACAACATAATGTCTCGTTATGGTACATACTGCTAACCCTATGAGGACGGCATTATGTATTAATGCATTCATGCATCATACCGACCCTTCAGGGGTACGGTTGTACCCTTTAAGGCTAGCATGGTCCTTATGGGGCACACTGCTAACATTTTAACCCTCTGAGGACAGCATGATACATTAATGCATTGAGCCCTTGGTCGTCATAATGCATGAATGCAGCACTGGCGAGTAACTCATTGGGGGGGGGGGGGGGTATTGCTAACCCTTTAAGGACAGCGTGATACATTAGCCCTTGGTCGTCATGATGCCAGTGCTGCATTCATGCATCATGTCCTTGGTCGTCATGATGCATGAATGCAGCCCAGGTGAGTAACTCGCCAGTGCTGCATTAATTCATCATGTCCTTGGTCGTCATGATGCATGAATGCAGCCCTGGTGAGTAACTCGCCAGTGCTGCATTCATGTATCATACCGCCCCTTCGAGGGGTACGGTTAACCCTTTAAGGACAGAATAATACATAAATGTATTGAGCCCCTGGTGGTCAAGATGCATAAATGCTGCCCTGGCGAGTAACTTTAACTAAAAGATGATATCTCACCAATGCGAGTTACTCACCAGGGCTGCATCGGTGCATCATACCGACCCTTCGGTAGTGTATCAACCCTGTATGGTCGGTATGATGCGCGCATGCAATACTGGCGAGTTACAGGGCTGCATTCATGCATCATGACGACCATGAGCAAATCAGGCTGCCAAGGTTAATGGCAGCAATGTTATTGTCTCTCTTTGACTACCCCCCTGACCCCTTTCCCATTCGCTACCAACTATTTGTAAAAATTGCATGTGATTTCAATTATCGAATTGCCATCATAATGCCCATAGGACTAGTTTAATATAAATTGTTTAGATTGCAATGCTAATCTGGTTCCGTTAGAATTCAGCCCTTTTTTCTCCATTACGCAGCTATTAGATTAGATGAGGCTCAGTTTGACATTTCCCCTCTCCTCCAGATTAAACTACAGGTAAAAATCCTCCACCTACAGAATCCATGTAATTAAATTAAATCATGGCAGAGGGAGAATCAAACGGAATTGAAATAGCCTTCAATTATGGCAATACAAATTTGCCCTCAGATATGATTGTAGATAATAGATCCACCGTGGGAGTTCCACTTCCAATTCAAAATAAATAGACCCCATTTGCCATTTAGGACGTCGGTACTGCAGGTTCAAGTCCTAAATTCAAGCAGTGACTTCCATGTTCTATTCCCATTGGTTCAGCTGATGCATGAGTGCAATCCTGGAGAGTAACATACCAGTACTACATGTATAGTCAAGACCGGAGAATTTGGCGAAACTCCCCACTGGGAGGTCGTTATCCCCAATTTTAGGTGCTAGCTCATCAATATCAGATACCATCACCTCTCACCATTTAAACAACCCATTTAAACATTCATTTAGGAGCAATTCACCCCATCATGAGAATCACACTCTCAGACATCACAGGTTTACAGTGGTCATTTATGATGGACAGTGGACCCTGGAGGTGATAAAACTGACCACAGAGTATTTGTGAGGGTTACATTCACCTAATGACCCCCTGCAGTTTTATCAATTAAGTTTCTCTTTGGCGGCTTCGCCAAATTCTCCGGTCTTGACTATACATTTTTATATACCCCAGTACTTGTTCAAATCAGGGGCTGTGAAGTTTATCACTGCCCAGTACATGTCAAGGTGGTACCCTGGCGCGACACTGCCGACTTAGTGAAGCCGCTGGAGTTGCGTAGGGGTACATTGCTGTAAATGTACCAACTGTATGTAATTCTAGAAAAACTGATAGTAAGATTCAAATGTTACTGATATAATTGTAACACCAGCAAGCATCGGACAGACCTCCAGTGGAAATTTACCATCGGCCCTGTTCCTGTGCAATTGTGTATGTATGTGTATTTTTTGAAGATGATCAAATCAAATAAATACACTTATAAACTCAAAATACACTCCTGAAAGATCCTTACGTTGCATGGATGCCACTCTGCCGAGTAGACTTGATATTTTGGGCAATCTGTCTGACCACAAAATGCATAGTATATTCAAGCACTATGCAGCACTTAAACAGTGGATAGGATAGCCATATAGATATAGGGTGATATTGTAGATATAGGCCAATATAATATTTACATATTTTGTCTCCTCTCATTGGCTGCAATATCTGCCCCGATACCCAGCCTTTCCACAACCTTGATATTCATGGTACATGGGAGGGAGGCAGGCTCAAAGAGTAGAGGTGGCGAGTTGGGGGGTGGCTGTCATCAATTTGTGATGTCCTATCACATTTCAGAGAACATCCCATGCAGAGTGGCTCCAAATCCTCCACTATGGCCCACAAATAGTTCCCAGATCAAAGCTCTCTGACAGGTTCAATGTTTTCCCTCTCATGGCAATGCCATTTCAGATGTGTTCGCTTTTCATTGGATGCCCTTTCCGATTTTCATTTTCCTTCAATTTCACTATTATAATCTGGATATATGAGAAGCTGAAAATATAGCTCTCTGACCTTCTAAGGGCTGCATGCTGCACGTATGCGGTATGCCTTTTGTCATCATGATGCATGAAGGCAGCCCTAAAGACCCAGTTGGGGGGGCTTGCCAGAAGGTCCCAGATTGAGTATTACACCGCTGAACGTTACACTATACAGGGCTGTGAGTAGTACAGGGAGAGGGGCCTCAGGGGCAGGCTACACTGATATTCCTAGGCTCCCTATACGCCCAACCTCTCAGTCACTAGTGTCTAACCTAGTTAGTCATTCTCTGGCTCCCTATACGACCAACCTAGATAAGTTATTATTGTCAGGTTGGTCAGTACTGACCAACCCACCTTAGTCTTTTTTTCCCTAGGGGGAGCCACTGGGTGGTCATGGCAGGTGGCCCCAACTAGTGGTATACAAATACAACACACCAATGATGAACCTAGGTTAGCCACTACTGACTGACCCCTCAGTCATTTTTGAATATAACTTTGCCATTATGGCTAACACTCATATGACCAACCTAGGATAATCTGTACTGACTAACCCTTTCAATGTATGGATTTTCAGTGTACAGGGGGGGCCGACTAATATAAAACAGTATCCCCGTCATCTGCTGTTTGATATAGGCCACTAGCGGAATTCCTAGGGTGGAACTGGTACCCAGTCTGATAGCTGTTATCTGGTCAGTACCAGATCAAGTAATGGCCGTGTACCCTAAACAATCAGCTTGACCCCTACTGAGAGAAACGGAAAATAGGGATTCATGAAATGTACATAAAGAGGAAATACTAAGGGTGTGGTCATCTATTAACAACAGTGGAGGGGGGTGGGGAATTTTTGGGCGGGCTTTTTCGGTAAAAAGGGGTTGACATTTTGTTACCCCCCCCCCCCCTTTCCAGGGGTCTAAAGTCTTTTATTCTTTGGCCCTATTCCACCCTTCGAGGGCTCCAAATCATTTTTTCCCCGCCCCCCTTAAATTCACCCCCCCCCCCTTCTGTTGTGGGAGCTCTCTAACCAGAGGGATGAAGATATACAATGTACCACACTTTCTATTGCAATCGGTTCACGTGTACTTGTTATGCTTCCGCCCATACCCTATTCTATCGGCGGCTGTATCGGTAATGACCATTAACTCCATTTGTGGCTATCAAGTCGGTTATCTGATACGTCCGACAGCTTTACGACCTGTTATGTAGACCGACCCAGTTTATGGCAGCTGTAAATTATAATATCTCACCCAGTCTGGGGCGTCTAGGAACTGACTGGGTACAGTCTGTCCACCACCATCTGATGAGCTGTGATATTAAGATGTCAAGTCATTGGTAATGGTGCTATGCCTCTTGTGTGTTTATGAATATTAATGAAATTCGCAATATGGTAAATTTGTAAAATCAAGTACAGATGAAGAGAACATGTCTGGTCGGTAATGTTTTCTCACTAACCCACCAAATGAAATTGTGCTAAAATAGCCACTAAATCACCAGATTGTTAGGTTTAGCTATGGGCCCATGTAGGTAATAATACAAAATGATGCAATATAGTTCCGGTGCGCTACCGGCTGTAAATTGCCACGTTTTTAAACTTCCGCATCTCAGGCAAGTGTCTCGGTACCATATTAATATTGTCTCAGGTTTCTTGTGGGGACAGCTTCTAATAAAGCACATGTATATGAATCATAATGTAACGTTGGCCATAGAGTGGTGCAGACAGCCCAGGAACACTGTCTCAATACCCCATTGACTGAACTTATAACAAGATTTATGATAAAATATCCTTCACATTGCCTCAGTATGACCATAAGCTGATGTATAGAGATTATAGAGAGATGCCTATAGGCGTGTAGCTGGTTGAATTATCAACAAATGAGATAACTCCCTGGCCTTCACTGCTGAATTCTTAGGGGGCATGTGATTGCTGTATCTGTGCTTATCTCGCCAGTTACCAGGTCAAGCAATGATGCCCCCCTACTAAGGAACCTGCAACCTCAGTATAAGCGGGAGAACAAAAGTCAATAATGCACTATGGTGTAATACAGTCCCGCTGCACATGTAAGTTTTATGATGAGGTAATCAGGTTAATATGGATCAACCCGTTAAGGACAGCATAATGCTTCGATGCATCATGTCCTTGGTTGTCATAATGCAGGAATGCAGCCCTGATGAGTAACTCGCCAGGGCTGCATTTAAGCATCATGCCGACCCTAAGGGGTTGAGACACTCCCGAAGAGTCGCCATGATGCCTCAGTGCGGCACTGGTGAGTTACTCACTATAGGGCTGTGTTGGTGCATTACGACGACAATTGTTGCTTAAAGGTGACATGCTGTCCTTAAAGTGTTAAGTGACAGAGCTGTCAGAGGGTGAGGGATCAGTGGGGGTGTGGTAGGTGAGGGGGGGGGGGAGATCAAGGGGATTAGGGGGTAAAGAGGGGGGGGTGAAAAGGTGACAGGGTGTGACTGGTGATGAAAGGTTATCAGGTCATTCTGGTTGATGTGCGGAAAAAATATGAAAATATTTACTTTCTTCAACCCTTTAAGGACGGCATATCACTAATGGATGACATTTGTCATAATGATGCACCAATGCAGCCCCTGCGAATAACTCATCAGTGCTGCATTGGTGCATCATGTCGATCCTTTGGGGTCGATATATGATGCTTGAATGCAGCACTGACAAGTTAGTCACCAGGCCTGCATTTATGCATCATGCCAACCAGGGGCATGATGCATTAATGTATCATGCCGCCCCTAAAGGGTTAATAACATGTCCATACATAGAGTGTACAGTTGTGTAAATTTCAAGTTAGGATATGTGTGAGACTTTTATACTCTTGATACTGCTTGTGATGTTGATTAAATCTGGAATAATGATGCAAATTGTTTCACCATGTACTAACGTGTTCTCTGTTTACCTTCTTCAGGTGAGTAACGATGTCACACGTGCAGCTAGACTGGACCAGGTCGGTGCAACATGTACACAGAATACAAACTGTGTTTATATCTTCATCTTTCTGGTTAATTCCCCAATAATTGGTATCAATATATCAGACTCGGACTCGGTCTTTACAACATTGCTCCATCTCCCAATGCTATGTATACAATCAGACACCGGCCGAGGTTGCTAATACATATACAGATTATTATTATCTGTATTAGGCTTTTCCTGCAGGTATATTAATCTTTGTTCTACAAGAACAATATATGTAGGTGAGCTCCCTTATGATGATTTGACATTTTGATAACACCATTATTTTTTATGAACCTGTCAGGAAAATAATGGCCTTTTATTGTATTGATTATGAAATTAGTTTTCCCTGTTGTCTTTTGTCAATACGTGCATTGAATCAACCTCCTGATAATGAGGCAGGCATTAATAATTAACACAATAAGGATGCGTGCGCATGACAATGACGCATAGGGGCTAACCCTTCAAGGTCCTCATAATGCTTTAATGCAAAATGCCTTTTACATGTGTATTTGGCATGAATGCAGCCCTGGTGTCTAACTCGGTGCATTCTAGCATCATGCCGACCTCATATGGTTGATACACTCCTGAAAGGTCGGGCATGATGCATAATGCAGCAATGGCGAGTAGATTCACCAGGGCTGCATTTATGCATTATGCGGACAGAAGACATAGCACATTAAAGCACACTGCGGCCCTTAAATGGTTAAGGATGTTGGGGGGGGGGGAGGTGACAGATACCCTGTTGCCTATAACCCAATAAAAAACATAACCTTTAGGGACTCGTTTGTCACGGTTACACGTCAGTATTTGAGGGATTATGTGACTCTATGTTGGGCTGCATTCATTTGGTGGGGGTGGATATCCAGTCCACCTTTTGGCTGTTTGGGTGTTATTCTTCTGTATTTTTGTTGTGTTTTTGTTGTGTTCTTTTTTTGGGGGGGGGGGTGGATTAGAATTCATTCTTGCTCACTATACATGTAAGTAATTAAATAAAAATAAGTAAAAAGGGTATACTCTATGCAATGTGGACGAGACGTTTGGTACATCCCATATAATCTATTTAAACACGTAGTAGTTATAGGACGAGTACCATGCTGTACGCGCAATACAATGAAGGGAGCCTTATAGGCTCCTTCACTGAATACCCCTACACCTTGGTACAAGGCCTATAACTACTTTATACCACTAGCTGTATGCAGTATACAAGAGGTGTGAAATGCTTTGTTCTCTGTATAAAATTGTGATAGAGTATAGCATATATGAATATAAGGGTAGTAGAAATACAGAATCTAGAAATATGTTAATTAAAGGGAACATACCCTTACTCCGTGTAAAGGCAGATATTGACACAGAGTGATACTCTATGCTAAATCAATGTGTCACTGAGTGGCAGGGGTGTAATAAACCAGGTCCTGTGCCAGATGTGACTGGTCTGGTCAATAACCCGACATGGGTCTGCAATATCTGCTAGCAGTCCTGACACACACTTACTCCCAGACCCACCCCGACCTACCCAGACCTACCCAGACCTACATAGACCCACCCAGACCTACCCAGACCCACCCAGACCTACCCAGACCTGCACAGAGATTTATAGTTCCTAGATTTCTACTAGATGGTGCCACAGTCTGCCTACAATCCCATGTACAGTTCTGCCGCCTCAAGTGGATAGATGACCAGGGACTAGGAGTGTCAGACCTTTACATATATACTATACATACACAATACAATGACAGCAGGACTCAGTTACAGCCTGTGCCAGCCAGCGTCTACCAAGTGGAGTAAAGTTTCTGGTCAGGTCCGCCCCCGTGTAGCTCCCCACCCCGTATACTACTTACACCCCCTCCCTCCTCCATTCACAAACTGGACTATACCCCTCCCCCGCCCCCCACCGCTGCCCCCTCAGCCACTCTCCTCGTCCAAATAGAGTGCAAGGTCTAGTAACTACCGCCCCCTCCTGTCCACTCCAGCCAGGGCTGTCCCTGTAAGGACGGCATGATACCTCAATGCATCATGTCCATTTGTAGCCATGATGCACTAATGCATTATTGGTGTATCATGATGAACCCTTTGTATTTTATTTTTTGGAAATACAAGATCTCCTATGCTTTAGCACTAAAGGGCCGTATTCAATGCCCCCCATTGAATACAATGTGGCTGTATTCAATGAGCTAGGAAGAGATTGTTTTTCTTCATAATATGGCCTTAAATAAAAAATAAACACAAATGCCAACTACATTGATACCATCTCTGATGTATTTCACGAGTGGGGGCTGGGGCCATATCCCACGAAGCCTGCGGCTTCGTGGGATATGGCCCCAGCCCCCACTCGTGAAATACATCAGAGATGGTATCAATGGGCGTTTGTCTATGTATCAACCCCATGTGTTGGCATAATGCATGAATATAGCACTGGAAATTTACTCCTCAAGGCTGCATTTATACATCATGCCAACAAAGGTAAAAGTGCATCAAATCACTCCTCTACCCTTAAAGGCTACTCCCATCTGCCCCCACAAAGCTGCTCTAAACAGGCAGTCCTCAGCTTATGGAGATGTCTGTATTCACTCCCACTAAAGTATGGAGAAAGAAGTAGGGCTTGATTTAACCTCTCAAATCATCTCGACCTATCCATCCCCAGATCTACTTCCCTGTAAGATGGCAGTGGTTGATGACTAGATCATCTCTAGTCATCGAGCCCAGCCCCCTATCTACTGCCCCTCCCTCCCCCTTTACAGGATACTCCCCGCTACCTCTAAACAGGCAGTTATCAGGGCCTATACCCTCTACTCACCCCCACCCTAAGACAGGAAGATAGGGAGAAACAGGCAGGGGTGATTATCCTCTCAAATCATCTCGACCATCCATCCCCCGAGCTCCCCCTCTGTAAAATGGCAATGGTTGATGATCCCCTCTAGTCATCCAGTGTATCCCAGGCCCGTAACTAGGGGGGGTTCGTCGTTTCGAACGAACCACCCCACCTCCCTACAGGAGGAAAAGTGTTCCACTCTAGCTGAGTGGAAAGAGGACATACTTGTCTACATCTCATTTTTAACGGCTTGTCGATCAGACAATTATTAAGGATTCTTGAGAGAAAACTATGAAGGATTGAATTAATAAAACAAAACTCAGCTTTCTCTTTAAATGTATAACACATAGTTCCACCTCATATTAGAAAAGTCCAGTTCCACCATTGAAATAATTGTGTCAAGTTCCACCATACCCAAAAACGAACCACCCCGCGAAGAGGGCTAGTTACGGGCCTGCTATCCACCCCCCCCCCCCTAGCTACTGCCCCTCTCCTTTAACCCTTAAAGGATGGTATAATGCCTTAATGCATCATGCCCTTGGTTTCATGATACATGACTGTAGCCCTGGCGAGTAACACGCCAGGGCTTTATTCAAGCATCAGTACGACCCTACGGGGTTGAGACACTGCCAAATAGGTCAACATGATGCATCAATGCAGCCCTGGCGAGTTACTCGCCGGGGCTGCATGGGTGCATCATGAGGACAAATGTCATATTTTAGTGACATGCCACCCTTAAAGGGTTAAAGTGGTTGATGATCCCCTCTAGTTATCTAGTCTACCCCCCCCCCCCCCCCTCCCTAGCTACCCCCCCCCCCTAAGTGGTATACCCTGTAGGTGACGGCCTGTCCCGTCCTGCCCACTCTAGGTAGTGTCCACACCGCCTGAGGCATCTACACTGATAATCTAAATGTTCCAGCTCTTAGTCTGTAGTGGCTGTACCCCAGGTTAGACCCAAGGACATTGTCCAGGCATCACCAAGGCAGACTAATGTACATGACTACTCAAAAGGAGTAATACTCATTGAAATGGAGAAGACTAAGATGAGTTGGTCAGTACTGACCAAACCTAGATTGAGAGCCAGAAAATTACTTACTAGGTTAGGTAATATTGACTGATTTGTTAGCCATTACTGACTTAGCTCTGGAGCCTGAAGATCATCTGTGTAGTCCCCGCCAGTTCTAGGGTGGTGGGGGCAGGCGAAGGCCAGAGTGAGACAGCCAAGGGCACAATGAGACAGCAAGGGCATGGTGAGAGAGGAAGGTTTGCAGTGGCCACCAGGTTAGTTAAAGAGGTCAGGGAAGAAAAGTGTGAGCGAGACAGGACAGGTCTGAGCAAGGCTGGATGATATCCCAGTATAATCCTTGATATTCAGGCAGAACAGATACAGAATATTAATAATTTAGATAGTTTCTGGATTTTGTCAGACTGGCTGCACTTTGGGCAATTATATTTATTTGTGCACAACTAACAAAATTAAGAACTGCTCCAATTGTCTAAAACTCACACAGAACAGGCAAACTGTCACTTAAATAATTGACTTCAATTTGTAGTTTTGCTCTTGGTGACCGCCTTTCGAACTTGTGACATGGGTTTGAATTCTGTTCACCATGCCATTAGCTGTGTTTAGGAAGCTTTTATAATTGATCACTTTGTCATGTTAGGATTGGAGTCAGTACAATGTGTGGGGTTGGTATTGTGGACGGCTGGTGGGACTAGACAGTGCCTTGTAGATATCATCAATCATTTAATGTTCTGACCTCGTTTTTCACTTTGTATTTTTCTGTATCGACTTCCCCAACCTCCTGCAGGTTCATCGTTACTGTCTCACTTTGTGTGTTTCGTCATCATCTATCTCGCTCTCTGTCTCTCTGTCTCGGTCTTTGTCTCTCTCGCTCTCTCTGTCTCTCTCTGTCCGTTTTTGTCAGTTTTTGTCTGTCTTTGTCTCTCTGTCTGACTCTGTCTGTCTGTCTGTCTCTCTGTAGGTCATTGATCAAATGCCGGTTGGGCTCTTGTTGGATCTCTCTCTCACTCACTGTCTCTGCCGCTGTCTGTCCGTCTCTCTCCCCCCCCCCCCCCTCTCTCCCTCTCTCTCTCTCTCTCTCTCTCTCTCTCTCTCTCTCTCTCTTCATGTTTCTCACAGCTCCACATCATAAGTTGTCCTATTGCCCCACATTTCCTGCTTAATTTCCCTTCTTCCCATTCCCCTCTTTCCACTCCCACGTCAATTTCCTGAAGGTGTATCCTGACTGTAGCTCTCTTGTTACTGTTACAACACCTCCTATTACCGCCAGGTCCTATTTAACCCTGTAAGGGCTGCACAGTGCTTTAATACACTAGACCCTTTTGTCACCAGGGTGGATAATGCAGCCCTGGCGAGTTACTCGCCAGTGTTGCATCCATGTATCATGCCGACCATACTGACCCTTGAAGGCTGGGCATGATGCACCAATGTCACTTGCCAGCACTGGGACAAATATATAACGTCATTCATGATGCATGAATGATGCTGACCCTACAGGGATGAGACACTGCTGCGGGATCGGCATGATGCACCAATGCAGCACTGGCGAATTACAAATGATATTGATCACAAATGTCGCCTATTAACGACATGCCGTCCTTAAAGGGTTAAAGGGTTAGAGATGCCCGTGACAAGCCCCCCCCCCCCCCGCCCTCCCCCAGTCCCACTAAGGCCTACTTGTCAGTCACTCTACCTAATCTCTATATTGACTGCTGGGTGTGGGACTATGGTGTGTTACTATGTATGTTGTATTACTATGGGGATATTCTGAGGGCCGCAGCTTCAGAGTATTACCACTAGCTTAATGCGACTCTCTGGTAGTATGTGGGGCCACCCTAGTGTTATAGGGCTTGTTAGTCTGCGGTAGGGGGAGTAGTATACAGCAATGGTGGAGAGGGTGGCTGGCATCCCTCCCAATGTCAGATACTACCTGGCTTCCAGGTGCGAGTGCTTTCGGTGACAGTGACGCTCACTATTCTGAGGGTGTGTGTAGGCTACAATGTTTGGGAGTCTACATTATTTACGAATCTAGATCTAGTTATATTGTGATATGCTTTGTTAGCCAATGGCAGCAAGAGTAGTATATAGCCATGGTAAACAGAATGTGACTAACATCCCTCCTAATGTCATTATATATGTATATATATATATATATATATATATATATATATATATATATATATATATATACATATATATATATATATATATATATATATATATATATATATATATATATATATATATATATATTATATATATATATATAGACCACTATGTTGGGGAATCTGTGTCATTTAGGAATCTAGATCTAGTAAGTGTTATGGGCCTTAGCCCTTTAATGTGTGCATATTGCTTTAATGTGCTATGTCCGCTGTCGTTATGATGCCTGCATGCATCATGCCGATGCTTCAAGTGCGTATCAACCCCACAGGGTCGGGATGATACTTGCATGCAGCACTAGCGATTACTCGTCAAAGCTGCAGACATGCATTATGACGACGATGGAAATAGCATATTAAAATACTATGCGGCCCTTAAAGGGATAGACAGTATTATGTAACAATGATGTATAGTCCACATTGCAGAAGTTCAGGATAAATCCGGCAGGTGGTAGGGTTCCTAAGTTCACAATTGTGTAGGTTTAGCTCTGATTGATACCCCGGGAGGTGGTATGTAGGGGCTATAGTGACAGCGGTGGAGGTAGTAATACAAATAAGGGGTCCCCTACACAATGCTAGGTCTAAAGTCAGAAGTGTCAGAAGTGCTCATTGTAGAGGGATTTTGCACAATGGTGGGCTTAGAGTCTGACATCCTACTTATACTATAACACCATACATCCCCTGCCAATCACTCTGCACCAAATCTACCCCCTGTCAATCGTAAATAAGAAATAGCTCTCCCAGGTGCGCGGACAAACGTTAACAGCGAAATCTTAATCTTACATCTCACATCCCTTTACATACTAGTCGACTAGCCTATCCTACAATGGTGTACTCTATTGAAGAATTAAAGTACTAATTTTAAGATAATTAAGACGATCTTAATTCTGTGTTAAGATTGCGCTGTTCACGTTTTTCCGCGCACCTAGGAGAGTTATCCTGGGCGTGCCTCTCAATCCGTGCTAGCCCCCAAAATACACACTTTATCTCTCTACCTTGCATCATAAGGTAAAGCTAACGTTAGCTTTAGCTGTAAAATGCCAGGTTATATCAGGATTAAATATTCAACTTCCCTATACTATAAAGCTTATGGCTTACCCAAGGTTTATCTATCTAGGGACTTACCTTTTGTAGAAGTTATCCAGCTCTGACGTATACTGCTTTGGACAGAGCTATTTGGGGAGGGAGTGTAGGCAAGTTTTGATATGGTGCAATTATGAAGGTCTTTGGGTACATAGGAGAGGTATACGTTATGCTTTACACTATAGGTGATAATTAGACACCATTCCTGATAAAGGGCTCTTAACCCTGTTAGAGCCGCACAGTGCATTAATGCATCATGCCCTTGGTCGTCATGATGCATGAATGCAGCCCTGGTGTGTGCTGCATTCAAACATCATGACGACCATACAGGCTTGAGACACTCCTGAAGGGTCGGTATGATGCACCAATGCAGAACCAGCGAGTTGCTCACCGGGGCTGCATTGGTGCATCATGAGAACAAATGTCATCTTTTAGCGACTTGCCGTCGTTACAGGGTTGCTGTGCTGTAATTAAGCAAGGTCTCATGTTTCCTTTGTAGATCGGAGAATCTAATAGTCCAGCACAGTGAGGACAGAATAGCTACTGCACTGTTATTCTCTGGCTCCCTATACACCCAACCTCTCAGTCACTAGTGCCTAACCTAGTTAGTCATTTTTTGGCTCCCTATACGACCAACCTAGATGAGTTATTATTGTAAGGTTTGTCACTACTGACCAACCCACCTTAGTTTTTTTAGTTCCAGGAGGAGCCACTGAGTGGTCATTACAGGTGGCCCCAACTAGTGGTATACAAATACAACACACCAATGATCTAGGTTAGCCACTACTGACTGACCCCTTGGTCATTTTTGAATATAACTTTGCCATGGTGACTAACTCTCATATGACTAACCTGGGTTAGTCTGTACTGACTAACCCTTTCAACCTATGGATTTTCAGTGTGGGGGAAAAACTAAATAAAAGAGACATTTCACAAAAGGCATTTTAATTACACCCACTAAGTCCCCGGGGAGAGGAGGGCGGGACAGGGGGTGTAATTAACGTTACACAATGTGGCTTGTCTCCGACTTCCAGCCCAATACTTTTGTATGGTCTGGGAGCAGGGCTGCGTTTCACTTTTGCACCAGTTTGGTGGTGCAAAGGAGTGTATTGGAGAATACATTCCCAACTACAGACAGATTCTTACCTAATTGAAAGGGGGGATTAGTTTAGGTTGGGCGGTAATGTATGATTAACACCTATACTTAAGAGGGGTCATCAAAACACGTGCATTGGGGTAAGATGGCAGCCTGCTCCCAGGCTATCCAAATAGAATAGACGCTGGCCGAGGCTGCAATGTGGCGGCAACAGAACAGGCAGCAGGCTAGAGTCTGCTCATAGCCTGCTGGTAAAGCTGCTAGGTTAAAGATGGAACTTAGTGTCACTGTTAAATCTAGAGGTATAATACATGTGTATAGCATTTCTACTCATCCCAGACCTCAGGTCCCAGGTTCCAAATTCCCCAGCGAGCAAATCTCCAGGAGTCATTAGTACATGTCAGTTGTACTATCATACCACGCTTTTCACCATGCACCATGATGGCCATATGGGGTTGGTACAGTCTCGAAAGATGGACATGATGCATTGTTGCAACCTTTCTAGACCGGCGCTTAATACAGGTCAATACTACAGTTGTGCCAGTTGTACTATTGTACCACGCTTTTCACTTGGACAGTGCTATATTCGTGCATCATGATAACCCTACGGTGTTGATACACTCCTGAGTGAAGGGTCGGCATGATGCATTCATGCAACCTTTATGCCATTACCTCTCTGAGGCTTATACAAGTTAAAGCTGGGCCGTCGGGGAATAAGTTCAGCATTTTCCATACATAGACCAAAATAACAGTTCCACCTGAGGGCAGCAGTGTTTGGAGAGGGGACCATGAGCATTGTCTAGCTACACCATATTCACCCGATCTTGTGCCTGTAAGAGCTGAGCTCCCAGCCCTTAAGAGCCCTCTTGTGAATCAAAACTGAACTATATCCAAAAGTGCTTTTGGCCTCACTTCAACCATGACAGTCAAGCTTTAAAGATGGAAGTTAGTGTACACAGAGAAAAGAAGCAGATTCACTGTGACTCCCGACTTGATCACTGAGGAAACTCTCCCCAGGACTCTGAAGTGACTCCCTAACATTTATAGCAGGACTCTAAAATAACTCTATAATAACTCTATAATGACTCCTATTCTAGGACTCCCTAATGATTGGGAGCCACTTTAGAGTCCTGGGGCGAATTACGTACCTTAGTGATCGGGGCTGGACTCCCATTTGAGAGTTACAGTGATTCCCCATGTCCCTGATTCGGAATTCCCCAGCGAGCAAATGTGTATAAATGTCTAAGACCCAGAGCTGCAGTTGTGCCAATTGTACTATTATACCACACTTTTCACAAGGTGACTTAGACACTGCTATATTTGTGCATCATGCTGGTCCTATACGGGGTTGATACACTCCCAAAGAGTGGACATGATGCATAGATGCAGCCTTTCTATTCAGGCGCTTAATATAGGTCAATACTACAGTTGTGCCAGTTGTACTATTGTACCACGCTTTTCACTTGGACAGTGCTATATCCATACATCATGATGACCCTACGGTGTTGATACACTCCTGAGTGAAGGGTCGGCATGATGCATTCATGCAACCTTTATGCCATTACCTGTCTGACCCGGCGCTTATACAAGTTAGGCCACTTTAAAGAATTTTTTTTTGTCAATGGATTTTGTCGGTGGAAAACTGGAGCGAGCGACTTTTTTTTTCCTTTTTCTTAACCAGCCTCGGACAAAAGTTCTTAGTGGACCCCTAACATGAAAATTTATTGGCTGATCTGGGGGAATTACTGGAAGAAAATTTGAAAAAAAAAAATTCTCAATTTTGAAAAAAATGAGGCGAGCGAAATCCATTGACAAAAAAAATATTCTAAAAAAAAAATTCCATTTCCGAAAATAAGGTGCGCGATATCCATTGCCCAACTGTTTTTTTTTTGGTCTGGCCTTAATATGGTCTGTCTGCAATGTATCTTCAGGAGCCTCTAGACACAGAATACAGTAATCACAAGTCTTAGAAACCTCCTTATTACCCTCTGTGTGGCGTTAGAAGATCATAGCAGGCACCCCCCCCACCATGAGCTGCTCAGTGGTATAACACCACCTGCTCGGTGAGCTGCTCTTCCCGGCTCCACCACCTGCTCCCCTGGCCGGTGCTTTATCTTGGGTTTGGTGATTTGTTAACTACACTTATATGAGTAGTATAGTATGTATCGGAACGGGACTATAGTTAAGTACTGTTTATTACTCAATCGACATGCAGCCAATCAGAGGCCTCCATTTGGTCACGTGACCCGTTGCCATGGTAACGTGACCTACTTAGGGCTCTCAGCCAATCAGAAGCCAGCATTCTGGGTGACCTACTGACCTACTTAGAAGCTCTCAGCCAATCAGAGGCCGGCATTCTGGTAACCATGGTAACGTGACCTACTTACGTCACGTGACCTACTTAGGCTCAGCCAATCAGAAGCCGGCATTCTGGTAACTAGGGTAACGTGACCTACTTAGGGTTTGTTTGTAAACAACACCACGTGGCTTTCTTGTTTGTAAACAACACCACGTGACACGTGACTGTTTGTAAACAAACAAACAAAAAAAAGTTATGTAACTTATATATAGAAATAAAAACACAACAAGATAATTTCTTTTCTTTTCATTTTATTCTTTATTTTTTCATTTTCAATCAGAAAAAACACACAAGTTTATGCTTTTTTAGCTTGCTTCTTCGATTTGCAGCAACTCAACAGGCCGCAAAGTCTCACGCCGCCGTCACTCGCACCACCACACCCCGGACGACTTTTCTCCAATAGACATTGCACGACTTTGGATAAATCCAACACCATTTCGGCAAGGCAGAGAATCTTTGCCTCCATGAAACGGCCGCCATCGCAACAACCCGTCACAACAGCATCATCGATAGCTTCTGACTCACGACCCGGTCGCTCAGCTTTGGGATTTTGCTCATGCGCATGACGCACTTCTTGGGGTTTCTTGTTCGACATGCTTCAATTAGGAAATGAACGCAATGAGGTCCACAGGTGTCAGCAGAAGTGTCTTGTAGTTGAATGCGGTTTCTTTGCCACTTGAACGGAGCAGAGCGTTCCACGAAAGACAAGAACTCCGCACTCAGCGGCGGTAAGCCGAAGGAATCAAAGTAGTACACTTCACCCGTGCTCGACACGTAAAACGCCACCCAATGCTGACCTGGTAAATGTTGCGGATCTGTGTTGCTCACGAAACAAGTGTCTTTGATAGGGTGCTTCGGAATAGTGTCACAAGAGAAAACGCCCAGGAAACGATGTTTTGTGTGAACGTTTTCCTTCAACACTCTGCTTATTTCAAGCGTGTTCATACGATACGCCAAGTACCGCCGTCTTGTCTTCAGTTCATGTGGTAGTCGGTGACGGGGTGTCGATCTCGGGTCAGCTCGACGACGTTGTCGTACACCAAGTAGAGTAGCACCGTTGTTGTCGCTTGTAGCGCCGAGCGGAAACTGACTTCCACCCTCAGCTGACCCGCTCTTATAAGGTTCACGCGACACCCGTCGTGCGATCTGTCTGGGGTTAAGTCGAGGGGGAACACCGTGTAACCGTTCAGGAATTGTTCGTATGAAATACCGCAGGAGCGCGCGCCCTCGTACATCCCCGTTTCCGTGTGTAGCGCCAAGTACTCTCTCACGGCCGCTTTGGTCTTAAAGTCGGGCACGTAGGCGTCGTTCGGCACTTTCTGATCGTTCACTATCACTTGAAGCGAGCTGATGTCGTAATGCTTCATCTCGAACGGGTTCTTGGTGTAGCTACCGTTGAAGGCGTCGTGGTCAAGGAAGCAAATCATCATCGACTTGGGAAGCTGGCCTGTGTTGGAGTGCGTGTAGCTGTGATCTCTGTTACCTTGAGGGATGGCGTAGGTCGTCACCTCCACTCTGTTCACCGGGTAGTCGAAGGGCCCGTGTTCTATCACCGCTCTCTCGTGCGTTTCCGCTACAGCGTCCGCCACCAGCACGCGTCGCACGTAGAGCTTTGCTTTGTAGATCTTCAAGCTGTAGCCTCCGTCAGCGGCGCACATCAGATAGAAAGAGGGCGCCGCTTGTTTCAGAGTGAGATTGATTTCTGTCTCTCCAACGATGAGCTTCGGTTGATGAGCCAGGTCAAAGTGCAGTCGCGCCATCAGCGAAAAGCGCTTGTTGGAGATTAGCTTCTTGCGCGCTTTGTACCCCGCATTCGCGTCAGTCAACGTGTCAAACTGACCGGGCGTATCTTCATGCCACCCCTGGGCGCTCATGACGCCGTCCTTCACGTCTTTGTTGTAGTTGAGTAACCCTTCCAAGTAAGCTCGGTAAGGGTAGGTCTCGGTGTTGCCAGACACTTTGAAACCGCCGATGGAGACTTGGACGTCTTTGAAGAGCGAGTGAGCCAAGTTGTTCACCGGAGCTACCGCGTCGGTGTCCTCGATCGCCGCTCCGTCCTTTAGCACTTGACATTCCAGATGAAGGTAATTCTCGTTCAGGTCTGTGTACTCTTGCGACTTGTTGATGGTGAAATTTATGTTACCTCCATCCTCTAAAGAGTTTTTTGTTTCTATCCCCAGGAAAGACGACTTTAAGATAGTAGTCTGAGTCGGCGCTACGGTGTGCAGGTCGAGCTCAGAGAGCGCGCACTCGTTACTGCTCTCGTGTACGTAAGCCATTGTGTTCTCTCTTCATGCGGCCGACAGACTGACGCCGGCCGCCTCCAGTCTTTTTATTTATACCTGAACGCCTAGGCGCTTACCGGTCGAATACATCCCCTCTACGTCTCTTGCAAGAGCCACCGCCCGTCTGAGGAGAATGCCGGCGACGTTTCGACCCTTTCTTAGACGCGACAGGCGTCTTTCCTCCCGAGAACGCCGTACTCGCCAGTCTCTTCAGAGCGCCTGCGCCTCGGTCTTTCACGCTGCTCTTTAAAGTCCGACCCGCCAGCACATCTTTAGCTACGCCCACACCGGCGCGGAGCAGCGTTTTTCCCACCGACTTCAATAGCGGGGTAGCCGAGCGCATCAGACCTAACAGAGCGCCGCCTAAACCGTGCCCGCTCTGGAAAGAGCGCCCGCTGTACACGTTGACGCCGTTGCCCAGCTGCGCGTTGTAGTAATCGCTGTACCCTCTGCCGACGGTGCGCCTGGGTGGAAAGTACGGAACGCGTTGACGCATCATTTTTCTCTCTTTCAGCGCTCAATAGGTCTCAGATGAAGTGTCACGGTCACCTCGCCTCTACCGAATGGGATGGAATGACCGGATCGGTCTCTTAAATAGATGCCGACCTCGGTAAACCTCTTGGATTTCAAGGGGAAATAATCCAAATGGGGAAAACTGATAGCTTGCACGCCACCTCGACGCTTTCCGCCTCTGTCCACCGCCACGCAGCGCAACAGCGGCACTTGCATGTCGCCCACACGTCTCTCCTGGATCATGTCGGTGTATATGTACACAGAGTGCACGTCCCCGTAAACATCCATCGAGTAGGCGCCGGTAGTCGGCGACGCGAAACACGTCTTCTCTCCGAAGCCTAGAACGCATGCGAGATGCTGACTCAGCAGGACAGCACAGTGTCTCGGCGGTTTGATGGTGACGCGTTTCGTCTTGGCGTCGTACGATAAGATCCGCATCGGTTTGAGCAAGAAGCTGTCGCCCTCTAGTCTGTCATCTCGCAACGTCTCACTCAAGCGCTCGATTAGGGTGTGGTTGCTTCCGGTGAAAATAGGAGGTATCTCGAATATGTTTGGCATGAAACTGCGCACTCCCATGTCCTTCTCCATCTTTTCGATCATCTGTCTTGCTTGATGGCTGATCGTCTTCTTCTTCACCGCCGGGGACAAGAACTGCTTGTATACGGCATTCGTCTGTCTCAAGTCGACCTCTCTCTTGAACCTTTTTGTTTCCGGTTTCAATTGCTGCTCTTCCGACGTGTCTGATATCTCTTCCACCGTTACATAGCTCGCTTCCTTCCAGTTCAGCGGGAATTTTGAGCTGAACGTTAGCTTGCTCAGACCGTTCGCGTTTTTCATTCTCTTCCAGTCTACCTGTGGTTTTTTTCCTTCGGAGAATTTAGTTTCTTTTAAAACCTGGATCGCCTCCTCTAGCGAACCTTTGGTGCGCAGAGGAACAACGATGATCAAGTCGTCGTCGTGCACGTTAGTCCATTCTGTAGGGAGGATGATCTCAGTCAGAGCCGCTTCGTACGCTTCGGGCAGAAGGAGCGGCGAGTCGAAGTGAGTTCGGAAAGACGTCAAGCTGTTGTCAGGATAATACTCCATAGAGCTGTTGCTAGGTAGAGTGATGTTCATTTTTTTTTTTTTTTTTTTTTTCTACGTTATTTTTTTGACGGGGATCCACTCGTTGAACTTGTCGTCGTAACCTAACCAACGTACGAAAGCTAACTCTTTACCGTCGACGGTCTTGCGGCGCAACACCTCGTCTATCAGGTAGTTGTTGTCGTAACGACTCTTGTACACCTTCTGAACCTCTTCCGGGTAGAAGACGCCTTTTATCTCCTCGCCCTTGTCGTCTTTCAGCTCGAACCCTCTGCTTCCCAACGTCTTAGCAACGTCGACCACTTCCTCGCGCCAGTTTCCCTCGTACCCTTTGTCGAAGGCGCCTTTAGTTCTCAACATCCTCACTCTGTCACCCGGAGCGATGACGTCGACGGCGGACGTCTTTGTTTTTTTCTTCTTTTTCCATATTTCGTCGATTTGTTTGTTAGTTGGGAGATCTTGTCGGTAGAAAACTGTTTCGCTGTTTTCCGAGCTGACTTGAGCCGGCGCCATTTTCAACGTCTTGTGGTGAGTGCGATTGTAAGAAGACACTACATGGTGCAGTACGTCTACGTAGCGATACGTGCGCTTGTGTGTGAAATAACGCCACAGCTTCTCCTTCAGACTGCGGTTCAAGCGCTCCACTAGACTAGCTTTGATGTCGTCGTTCTCGCCAGTGAAGAACTCTATGCCCTCGCTCTTCAAGTGATCTTGAAAGATCTTGTTCAAAAACTCTTTCCCCTTGTCTGTCTGAACAGTGCGCGGTCGTCTCTCGCCAGTGCCTGTCATCTCTCGGAAGGCCTCGGTGACATCAGCGCCGCTCTTGGATTTAATGGGAACGGCCCACGCGTACCTAGAGAAAACGTCGATCGCCGTCACCACGTACCGGAAGCGGTCGTTGTGAGACGCCAAAGCTTGCATGTCCATCAGATCTATCTGCCACTGCTGATCGATTGCGCCGGTTATAGTCTTGTTCCTTGCGAATTTTCTCCGAATGGGTTTATGTTTAGTGTAGGCGTCCAGCGACACTAAAGCATCTCGGATGACGGCCGGGTTCAGGTGGCGAAAATGATGTTTCTGGAGTTTAGTCACGCTAGTGAAACTGGAGGGCGCTTTGACGTCGGTATATCTAGCTACTACGCGCTTCTTTTCTTTTTCCTTCTTGGTCAGTCTCTTCACTGGTTTGCCCATGGTGGGCTTGTTGAGGGCGTGAACGACGAGCTCGCCGCTAGGCGGTTGCGCCCTTTCCTTTTCTTACGCGGCACGCTCCTATAGGAAGTCGGAGTTTGGAAAAGTTCACGGTCGTCCTCCTCGTCTTCAGAGGATTGATCGTCCACCACCTGGAGAGAAGAGTCTGCTGCTGCTACTGCTGCTGCTGCTGCTGCTGCTTCTCCTTCTTCCGAGTCGAAGCTCGGTCGTTTCCGACCTCTGTCAGCAAGCCGTGTGTCCAAACTTTGGCCAGGTCCGCTCGCTTTATACAGATGGTTTCCGATCAAGGAGTCTGTGGGAACTGCTTCGCGCAGCGCTTTCGTGAACGGCGAGTAGCCCGCCGGTCTGGGCGCCGTCTTCCTGAACCTGGCGGCGTCGTTCAGTAAGTCCACTATGTTGATGCGACGCTCAGGTGGTATTCTCCGACCCGACATCTCGCGCACCGCACCGTCCTCGTTCCACTTGATCACACCGGATTTCTCCAATTGTTTGTACAGCGCCACGGTCCGAGTGCGATTCCTCTTGGGAACTTGGTTCACCAACCGCTCGAGTAGGGACGCGCTGGCCTCTTCAGCAGACTGACGGAGGTGAGCCGGGGGCGAAGAAGAGTAGGACGAAGAGATGTTGCTGTTGTGGGGATTCGCGAGAAAAAATTGCAATCTATTCAACAACCTTCGGTATTTCAACATTTTCTCGCGCGATTCCAAAGTGGGGTCGTTCAACACTAAATCCAAGTCCCTGTAGATAAACTGTAGCACCTGGTGCAAGGCCGCGTCGGGATGAAGGGACTGTTCTGCCTGCTTGTGGTAATAGGCCATGTCGGCAGGTAGGCGGGCGGCGGTGGCAGGAGCGGAACTCTCGTTCTTTTCAGTGCGCTCATCAGGAAGAGGAGGAAGGTTTGGAGCAGTAGAAGTACTAGCAGCAGCGACTGCAGTAGTAGCAGCGCTAGTAGTAGCAGCAGCAGCGGGCACATGATGAAGTAGACCTGCTCGTGATGATTTGTAGAGCGTCTCAGGATCCACGAGCGCTAAACGTTTGTAGTGTTGTTGCTGCTCTGAGTCCGTCATGGGGACGACGGTGGCAATGACGCTGGTGGTGGCGGTAGTGGTGGTGGTGGTGGTGGTGGTGGTGCTGTCGGCGAGTAGGTGTCGAATGAGGTGTCTCATATACGGAGAATGCTCTTTATAAGCGGTAAGGCCATCCCTATGAGAGCCGGAATGAGGAAACCTCCCTCTTGTACCAAGACGCGTCTCTTTTTTTTGATGGGCGTAGATTTTTTGCCGACCTCCCTCAACACGTCAGCCGATTCTCGAAGCTTGTCCAGTTGTTTGTCGCTGAGCGGGATGTTCCCTACCAGTAAATTGTGACAGATCTCACTTAACGCTGCGATCAGATCGTCGCTTCCAGAGTCTATTAGATGCGAGCAGTCCTTTGGCGAGCACTTAGCTAAGTGCTTGAGAGTACCAAAGTGTCTTTCGAGTAGATGAGAAGACATTTTTTTTTGCTACTGCTTTCTCTTGTTCTTTTTTTTGTCTAGCGGTACGAACACTAGCTGAGAGTGTATGGACGTCAAAGAGGAGCGTATTCTCAGATCGTCAGGTGTTGACTGCTTGAAGTCCAGAAGGAGGTATGAGTGAGGTCGCTTGAGTTCATGGGTAAATATACTAGAGAGGGCCGCCGCGTTGGACGGAAACACCTGGCGAGACAGACTAGCTATTTGCCCCATGTCGCGCGGGTTCTTGAAAACGATCATGTAGTGAGCGTTCAGACTCATAGTTCGAAAGTCGGGTGATTTCTGGAATAGGTTCTGAGTGATGTATATGACGCTCACGTTCCAGTGATGCGAGTATTTAGTAAAGATGTCGGCTACCACTTGCTGATTGGAACTGCTCATCAGATCGTCCAATATCAGTAGAGTGTGGGGTCGTAAAGCGTCTTCTGCTACTTCCACGTCTCCCGCTATAGACTCTTTGCTAGGAAGACCTTCTCTGAATTCCACACCGTACTGATTTTGCATTTTTTCAAACAGAGGTTGCCACTCGCCGTAATGGTAAAAAGTCTTTTCCACCGGCGGCGTGACCAAATTGTTCACGTCGCTCAGAAATTGATCCACCAAGCGCGATTTTCCACAACCCGACGGACCGCTAATGATACAACTAAAGGGTCCTTGTAGTCGAGCGTCGAAATGAATTTCTGTGAAGAGTTTGCTTTTACTACTGGACATTTTTTTTTGTTTTTTTTTCAGGACGCGTCAGAGAGCGGTTGTGTGTCTGACTGTCTGCTGTGTTTCTCACTTGAACGGTCGGTAGTGAATGGTTGTGGAGAAAAGTCAGCCGACCTTTTTATTGATACCGGCCGGTGTCACAGTAGCGGCGGCAGAAGTGACTTTTTTTTGCGATAAAATTCTATTTTCACTCAATAGTCATAAATGTTTGTATCAGACTCCAGAGGAGTCTGATACAAATATTTATTTTTTTTTTAAAAAAGAAGAAGAGGAGGAGGAGGAAGAGGAGGAGGAGGAGGAGGAGGAGGAGGAGGAGGAGATTAATTTTTTTTTTTTTTTTTTTTTTTTTTTTTTTTTTTGATCATTTAGGCAAAGCTCGTCGCTTTGCCGTTTTTTTTTTCTATTTCTGTGTTGTGACACGATCGTCTCGAAAAAGCAATAAGGCGTGTGAGCGCGGCGGTGACAAATACATATTGGAGCGTATGGTTTAAAATAGTGCGTCCCTATCTTCTTCAATTCGGCTGCGTTGCAATATGCGGGATAACAAGTGACGACGTCGAAACGTTTAGAGACCGTGTTCACGTCGGCCACAACGCGCGCCCACCGAGTGGGAGCTGCAGTCGCTCCCAAGAAACCGATCGGCTTGTCGAATCGTTTCATAGCACTTATTCTCACTTTATAAGAGGAGGCAGGGTGAGGAGAGTAGCGGCGCTCTTTCTTTTCATGAAACGCCCAACGAGTGGGGGCGCTGAGAGCAGCTGTTATGCAATAGTAGAGTAAATGCTGTTCTGAGAAGACGGCTCTCGGCCATGTCGCTACGTTTTCCTTTTCCGCTCTTGTATAACGACGATGGCGCTCAGCTTTGCATTTCTCGAGAATTCGGTACGCCTCAAGAGAAGCGTGAACCTCAACTACGTGACGCTCTCTCCTTTGAGATAAAAAAATAGCCGGGCAGTTAAGGAGAGCGCTTTGTTCGCGCGACCGTCTTTTAGAAACTCGCGCCCTCTGCAGCGCCATATTTCTTTCCTCCGAAACAAAAAAGACTGAGTGAAAATAAAAATTTAAGAAAACAAAAAGCTCAAAGAAAAAAAATAAGCAATAAGCAGACTCAGCTCGAAATTCCCTGCTGGCGTGATGGCGGTGACTGCAGGCGGTGGCGGCGGTCGGCTGGCCGGCGGTGGCGGTGTCGGCGGCGATGGTAGAAGGGTGTGTGGAAAGAGAGACGCATCTCAGTCTTTTATAGGAGCGGCGAGTCTGACATTTTCAGCTGTCGCATGCTGACCTGCTGCTATCATAAGAGAAACAAAAGCCCTAATCACACTTTTCAGCTGGATCCTTCCACCCCGCCAGACATGGATCCCAGATGGGAAGGCGGTTTAAAATTAAATCCGTGTACCGACTGTCATACAATAGGGTAATTAGTTGAACGCGTGTTACCTGTATAAAGGATTAACGGGTCATGGGCTCAGCGTGTGTATAGAAAAACAACTACAGGTAGCGTGAACAAAGCGACCCCCTCCCTTTCTGTCACTCTGTCTGTGACTAGAGGGTGCGCGTGTGGTAAGCGGCTTTTTTCTAAAGAAAAAAACAAATCACCCTCGCCTGTCATCAGCAGACAGCCGGCTGGCGGCTGGAAAATGCGATTAGAGGGATGATGAGCCACGTAGTAAGCGACTTAAGGCTGATCTAAAGACCTGCCGTGAAGGGGCAGCTGGCCGGTGGCTTGAAAAAAGGCGGGGCGTAAGGGTATATAAGGGGAGTGAAACCACATTCAGCATCGTCATCATCGTTCACGCTACTACTACTACTACTACTACTACTACTACCACCACCAGCACCGCGCCTCAATTTGCAGATCCTCGTGATGGAAAGTTGCTACCGTGACATGAAGCGGAATGACGAAGCGGCGCGCGAATGTGAAGCTGATGCTGTAGCCTCTGCTACTGCTGCTGCTAGTGCTGCTCAGCGTGCTACTGCTGCATTTACTGCGGCTGTTAGTGACGCGGGTCGTGATGACGTTGTTGTTGTTGCCGCTGCGGCTGTGACTGCTGCTGTTGCTGCCGCCGATGCAGCTACTCATGCCACCGATGCCGACGCTGCTGCTGCTGATGCTGTTGCGGCTGCCGATGACGCCGCTGATAACGCTACTAGTGCCCGCTCTGCCGCCCTTGCTACTGTCGCTGCTGCTGTTGTTGCTAATGCTCACGCTACTGCTGCTGCCGCTGCTGCTACTGCTGCTACCGCTGCTGCCGAGGCTGCTGCCGCTGCTGCCGATGCTGCTGCCGATGCTGCCGATGCTGCTGCCGATGCTGATGTTAGCAGTCGCGTCGACAAAGAATCGTCATTTGTCACTCTTAAAGCCGCTCCAGTGGAACGCGCGACGGGTAGTAGGGCTACCAACGCGACGGCCGGATGGTGCAAATGGTGTCGTCGCTTCTGCTCGTGCGCTTGCTTTTCTTCCGGTCCTACCTGCTGCTGCTACGGTATGATAGTGTTATAGTGTTTGAATGAGAACGCGCGTAGTTACACATAGACGCTGTTACAGATGTGCTTTTTTATTCGAAAATATAATTTTAACATAAGATGGAACTTGTTGTGTTTTTTTCTATATATACGTTGTTTGTTTACAAACAGTCACGTGTCACGTGGTGTTGTTTACAAACAAGAGAGCCACGTGGTGTTGTTTACAAACAAACCCTAAGTAGGTCACGTTACCCTAGTTACCAGAATGCCGGCTTCTGATTGGCTGAGCCTAAGTAGGTCACGTGACGTAAGTAGGTCACGTTACCATAGTTACCAGAATGCCAGCCTCTCATTGGCTGAGAGCTTCTAAGTAGGTCAGTAGGTCACCCAGAATGCTGGCTTCTGATTGGCTGAGAGCCCTAAGTAGGTCACGTTACCATGGCAACGGGTCACGTGACCAAATGGAGGCCTCTGATTGGCTGCATGTCGATTGAGTAATAAACAGTACTTAACTATAGTCCCGTTCCGATACATACTATACTACTTATATGATACATAAAGGTGCACGAGTAGAGTTCCCCAATGAGGGCTATTTCATGAGGCGAAATAACCCTCAGTGGGGAACTCCACTCATGCTCATTTGTGTTTATTTCATGTCCTTTTTAACAATATTTGTCAGAATTCTCCTTAATTGCTCTGAAAAAGCTACTCTATAATGGTTAAATCAACAATTTTGATAATTTGACAGGCCGTTAAATATGGGCAAGGGTTATTTCACGGGGAGGGGGGGGGGTTAAATACGGCCTTCCTTGGTTAAGTCAATGGGAGTGCCGTATTGACCATGAAATAAGGTATAGGTATATTGCCATCTAGCAGGATTTATAAGATCATCTCTACCAGAGGGTGTACATTTTGTTCATCCTTCACCATACTGAAGAGGGGCAAATCGCCCCCATACCCCCCTGGTATCACTGGTACTCCAACTCACCCATAACCAAATTCCCATGTTCCGAAAAATCTTCCAAAAAAAACCCAGCTCGTTTACTGAAAAGAAAAAGCACAAAAGCTAACTGTGCATTACTATAGATCATAGTCCCTCTAGGAGGTACGGGAAATGAGTTGTCTGGTGGGCAGAGAATGAGTCCCTCTGGGTATTGTCTGAGGTACTCGATAGACGTCTTAATTTGGGTTCTTCAAATTGTGACAAAGCTGAGACAGGAAGTCGGCGTCCATGAGAGGGCCTAATGACTTCCTGTGGCCACTGTTTGCCCCCTGAAGGCTCCGAGTAGACGGTCACAATACATCCTGAATAGCGCCGAGACTGGACATCTTAAAGATGGTGTATCAGCTAAAATGTTGTGATTTTTTAATCATGTCATATTACTATTGCATATCCTATCCTATACATACTCCCTAAGTTTTAAAACAATTGGCAGAGTCTAAATCCATAAGATTAACACATGTAGTGCAATCATTTTTACTGTAGGTCGACACTAAAATTCCCTATGTTGTGGTACTGCATGACTCAGTGCTTTCTCTACCAGGCTAGTTTTCCCTGTACTCACCTGGGGGAGTGACTGAGTCAGTTAGGTGAATAGGCTTTATTGTTAATTATGTCAAATCATATATTTATAGACAAATATCTTGCAAATATTGAGTAATGTTTATCGGCTAAAATTATATTAGAACCCATGGCATTCCTTTTAAGGAAAAGGTTTGGGAAGTGTACTAGTTGATACACCATCTTTAAGGACGGCAAGTCACTAAAAGATGACATTTGCCGGCATTATGTACCAATGCAGCCCCGACGATTAACTCGCCGGGACTGCATTGGTGCATCTTGCCAACCCTTCGGGAGTATATCAACCGTCATGATGCACGAGTTGCTTGTCAAAGCTAAGTTCATGTATCATGACGACCAAGGGCATGATGCATTAAAGCAGTACACCGTCCTTAAACATTAAAGACTAAAACAGCTCTGTAACGTCTCAAATACAATACACGTCCTATTCAGAGACAGACGGGTAGATTCTGCTCACTTCACTGCTCTGCACGTCAGACTCAGCATTGGCGGATCCAGGGGGATGGCCCGACGGGCCTTGCCCCCCCCCCCCCCCAAAAAAAAAAAAAAACAACTAAATTAAAAAAAAAGGGTTTGTGGCCAGTTAAACAGACCGCCATGAGTGTACAGACACAGAGTGAGGCCTTGTTCTGTGAGCTGCTCATCCCTGTACGAGCTGCTCATCGGGTCTAGGTTAGTTACATCGATTTCCGCTAGTGGCGGTACAGTCAATACAGTGTGGTTCTGTTGACTAGAACACACACACCCCTCCTCCAATCCCCCCCCCCCCCCCCCAGCACTGATTTGTATGATCCTAATATATTTGATATAACTGTTCTATCCTGAAATACTTCTTCCCTGCCTACCCCCTACGCCACATTCTCCCTATACCTCTCTCTTTTTTATCAGACCATGTTCTACCCCTTCTCTCTTCTATAGTACCTTCCCTTTGCCATGTCCCTCTCTTCCTCTCTTGGATCTCCAGGTATTTCTGCTCTCCCTCCTCCCCTACCCTCTTCCTGTCTGTCTACCTATCTGCTATACCTCCTCACGCTCCCCCATCCACCCCCTCACCCTGCCTGCCTTTCCCCTTCCCTCTTCCCATGGTCCCTCCCTATATCTCCCCTCGCCCCCGGCCCCTCCAATTCCCCTCCCTCCAGCCCTCCTTCCCTCCACCTGCCTGCCTCCTCCCCTCTCTCTCCCCTGCCTGCTTCTCTCTCTTCCCTCTCCCGTTGGTCCTCCCCAATACCCCTCCCTCCACCCCTCCTTTTATCCCTCCCTCCACCTGCCTGCCACCCTCCCTCCCTCTCTCCCTCCCTCCCTCCCTCCCCCCTCCCTCCCCTCTCCCTCCCTCCCTCCCTCCCTCCCTCCCTCCCTCCCTCCCTCCCTCCCTCCCTCCCTCCCTCCCTCCCTCCCTCCCCCCCTCCCTCCCTCCCTCCCCCCTCCCTCCCTCCCTCCCTCCCTCCCTCCCTCCCTCCCCATACCTCTCCTCTCTGTCCTTCCCCACACCCTACCTCCCACGTTTAACTATGTGTCTAGTGTACCGCTGGTGTAAACATTGATTGGATTGGTCTGTGGAGGCTATTACACTTATTGACCAGGAAATGGTGCAGGGAGAGCACTGTCCTACTGCCTACTTCCGTACTGATCTCTCCTGGGAGGAGGGGGTAAGGCTTAGGGGAAATGAGGGTCAGTAAAAAGAGTGAAATCAGTAAGGTGTCTATTGGAGAATGGCTTGCAGATTTCCTGTCCTCATCCTGTAAAAATGCTGGGAACTTGTACTGGGATGAAAGTCTTCAAGTCTTTCCCTGAAATCAATTTTTTTTTCAATCACAAAAAATATAATCAGGATATTTAGCTGTTGGCTCTCTGTTGGATATATTTGACGATTACTCAATATAAACTCAATCAAACTTATTTTGTGTGTGTAATCCTATGGTAAGACAGCAGAATCATCACTGGTTTATCCTCAGTGGTCCTACACATACGCAGAGAGGCCACACCACACTGATCTCAGTGTCAAGTTTTTCTCAGCCAATTTCAAGTTAACTTGAGAAAGCTTGAAGCCCTCTCTCTCCTCTATAGTCCTATGCATTTACACTCTTCACATGAGGCTTAGCCATTGAAACTAAGGTGCTATGCATGGAGAGTGTATGGACAGATTTCTCATTCTCCTCAGCAGGAGATAACGTCCATGACCACATGGACATGACAAATGCTTCTCCTCAGCAGGAGATTACGTCCAGGAGAATATAGACATGACAAATCCTGCTGCACAGCACTAATCTATATGTGTCTATAGAATCATAAACATTCATAGTGTTCTATAATATAGTTATGAGGTATGTTATATCTTCAAGTTTTTTTAACATAGTCAACTTTCATCCCTGCTTGTAGGTGCACAGGCGTCCTTGCTACAGCCCAGTCTGCATGAACCATCAGACTTAAGCAACTTTGTGAAACAAAAACTAAACTTGATTAATGGCCTTTTTTCAACAGCTTGAAGAAACAATTAGCAACTGAATTATTTTTCAGATTAATGTTGCTGTTATAAGAAGGCCATTAATCAGCTTTAATTCTTGCTAAAACGTCCAAATATCGAAGATAAAAAAGATAACTAATAATTCCCTTCCCTCAACTCCCACCATCTGTCCCTTACTGTTTCCTCTGATGTGACCCACAGGGGTTAACAAGAGAGTTTATAACCCTCCCCCAGACCTACACCTACCCCACCTGGTGGACTGGGCAGTGTCTACTGTCTTGTCCACCCTTTAAGGACAGCGTGATGCTTCAATGCATCATATAGGCCTGATACACCAACACAGAGCCGTCCAGCTGCATAGCTGCATCATGCCAACCCTTCGGGGAGTGTATCAGCCCAGTATGGTCGGCATGATGCATGAATGCAGCCCTGGTGAGTTACTCACCAGGGCTGCATTCATGCATCATGACGACAGATAGTGTATTAAAGCAGTATGCGTCCACTAAAGGGTTACTGTATGTTTAATACAGTGGTGTGTGGGTGTCTGACCTGGTTCTGGTCACGTGTTAGGTTGGTGTCACGTGGTGTGGGGAGGGTTAATTGGCAGCGTCCCTCCCCGTCCTGTAACCCTTGCCGTCCTGAGACCTCCGTCTTACAGCTCCTACAGCACGGAGACAGTGAGACAATAACAACCTACCTCCCCTTACCAACAGACAACAACAACCTACCTCCCCTTACCAACAGACAACAACAACCTGCCTCCCCTTACCAACAGACAACAATAACCTGCCTCCCCTTACCAACAGACAATAACAACCTGCTGCCCTTTACCAACAGACAACAACAACCTACCTCCCCTTACCAACAGACAACAACAACCTGCCTCCCCTTACCAACAGACAACAATAACCTGCCTCCCCTTACCAACAGACAATAACAACCTGCTGCCCTTTACCAACAGACAACAACAACCTGCCTCCCCTTACCAACAGACAACAACAACCTACCTCCCCTTACCAACAGACAACAACAACCTGCCTCCCCTTACCAACAGACAACAACAACCTGCCTCCCCTACCAACAGACAACAACAACCTGCCTCCCCTTACCAACAGACAACAACAACCTGCCTCCCCTTACCAACAGACAACAACAACCTGCCTCCCCTACCAACAGACAACAACAACCTGCCTCCCCTTACCAACAGACAACAACAACCTGCCTCCCCTTACCAACAGACAACAACAACCTACCTCCCCTTACCAACAGACAACAACAACCTGCCTCCCCTTACCAACAGACAATAACAACCTACCTCCCCTTACCAACAGACAACAACAACCTGCCTCCCCTTACCAACAGACAACAACAACCTGCCTCCCCTTACCAACAGACAACAACAACCTGCCTCCCCTACCAACAGACAACAACAACCTGCCTCCCCTTACCAACAGACAACAACAACCTGCCTCCCCTTACTAACAGACAATAACAACCTACCTTCCCCAACACCCCACCATAACAGCAACACCCTCCAGTACAGACTGCCCATCCTAGGGTTCTTTATTTCATGTGGAGAAACAACATTACCATTGTTTTGTATGGGAAGGGCCGTTCTCCACACCCCTGTGGAGAAACTGAATCTCATTCTCCACAGCTCCATTCTCCACAGTATAGTTGTGAAACCAATATTTAAATATCGTTTTGAAATAGAATAGAGATCCACTCAAATCAGTCTGAACTCCTGATTTCTCCACTTGTAGGACCTTGGGTCGTATCACACTTGGCTTCACCTCGTCTGATACGACCCAAGGTCCCACTCGTGGAGAAACCTGTCATTCAGACAGATTATCGTGGCTATGCCAACTTTTATATCCACGAGAGAGTATTCAGAGATGAAAGTATTCACAGTGGCCCTTGTATGTCCCTCCTGATAAACAAGTTCTGAACGCTAGTTCCCTACCCTAGTTACTATAAGTCTGCCTTCAGTCAGATCGCCACATGAAGGTCATCTGAATATGAGGGCAATGTTTCCCTCAGATGCTACAGCACCTATAGGGCAGTATGGAAAGTCTCCTCAGTCACTTTACAGACAGAACCTCCCCTCATGTTCCTCAGACGGATTAGCACCTGTTTCAGCGTGATGAGAACCGTGCATGGTGGGGGTCGCACTGTGACCCAATACCTCCTGCCCTTTCACTTCTTTACGACATTCTTTACGACATCAAAAAGTCTGCAAGAACTCACTCCCTCAAAAAGCCTCAAAGAACCCACTCCCACACCCCTCCCTCCAGCAGGTACCCCCTCAAGGTCAAACCACCCCGGGGTGAGAACCCTGCCGCCTTCTGCAGAATATCACCTTTAAATCCCTCCCAAGGTCACATCTCTCCAAGGTCATCCTTACCAAGGTCACATCCCTCCCAAGGTCAGCCCCTGAGTGGCTCCCCCGTGTGGCAGGGCCTGGTACTAATGGACAGGATCCACCCCTGGAGGTCATGGGGGTCAGAGCTGTCAATCATACTTACAGGAAGGGGAGGGGCTTAACGCTACAGGCCCACAGCGAGGCTCGGCCCCCCAATGGGGGATTCGGAGATGAAGAGGTCTATCGAATCGAGCCCTGAAATAGTGTTATGGCGATCAATGTTATTCGCGCCTACAACACTCAATTCATATCGCTCGGAGACGGATAAACAATATGGCGCTTAAAGGAAACATGGGTGTAGGGAACACTCTCCAGGCAATATCCAGGGTTTGGTCATTCCCTCACTGAGCCTCTGCCCCAATGTGAACTCTCCTGGCAGGAGGCGAGAAATGAGGCCTCGCAAAAGGTTCTTTCGTAACTCTTTCTCATTTAACTATCAGTACATCAGCCTGTTTGACTACACTCTGCCCTTTTGTCATACCATGTACCCATTCTTATACCAGTAAGCTACCCACCAGTGGGGCATTGCTTTTTTATGACGACAAAGGAACAATTCAGGGAAGATTTGCTCCAATCTGCTTGTAAGCTCAAAAGCTGATACTTACCAGCAGGTTGGGGCAGAGATACAGGCTACCACCCAGAAGGAGGCCGCACAGTGCTTGCTGGGAGCGGTGTGAGTAGTTGCTGACCCGGCCGCCAGAGGGGGGGGGGGGTTGTGTATTGATTGGGCGGTGATTATTGGCCGGGTTGTTTTTGATCCATCTCTGCTGGGCGTTAATTCATATTGGGCCCGTGCCCCGTGTTATCATTCTGTCTGGGGTTAGAGAGGGGGTTGGAGGCTCTTCTAGTCTGCATTCACAAGGTATTGGCAACACATATTAGCCCTTTAAGGATGGCTGTCTCTAAAAGATTACATTTGTCCGCATCATGCACCGATGCAGGCCCAGCGAGTAACTTGCTAGTGCATCATGCCGTCCCTACGGGAGTGTCTAAACCCTGGAGGGTCAGCATGATGCTTGAATGCAGTCCTGGCGAGTTACTCGCCAGGACTGCATTCAAGCATCATAATGACAAATGTCATGCCTTAATGCATCATGCCGTCCTTAAAGGATTAAAAGCTGACATTAAATGTTTCACCCTGAGATTGGTTAGATGGGGAATGGGAGAGGGTGAGAGCACTTTAAGGGCACATGGTAATTTGGGAAACTTTGCACTTTTGGCGTCATGATGCATAAATGCAGCCCTGGTGAGCATTATGTTGACCTTACAGGGGTGATACACTCTCTAAGGGTACCCATGATGCACCAATACAGGACACCTTACTCTTGCCAGCATTGCCTAATGGTCTCTGAATTAGGTTAGAGTCTTGGCATGGCTCCATTTGCAAGGCAAAACACATTGATCTTGCAAACGGTCTCTAGAAGATTGTGAACCGTTATATTCAGTAATACCCCCACCTATCAAATGCCAACTGCTTTCAGACTGAGCCTGAGAGAAGTCCTGATTGCCACTAAAAGCCGGAGAAGATTAGTGTTAATTCCTTCAATGTTAGAGAACATTGAGAACTGCTAGAAAGGACAGCAGAAGCAGTGAGACCATTTGTGTTAACCCTTTAAGGACAACATATGGTGAAAACTTATTTGATGCACCAATGCCGCCCAGCGAGTAATTCGCCGGGGCTGCATTAGCACACCTTGCGTCGGCATGATGCATGAATGTATTACTGGCGAGTTACCTTCCAGGGCTGCATTCATGCATCATGACGACCTAGGGCATGATGCATGAATGCATTAGTCCATTCTTGAAAGGTTAATCAGCAAAGCTACAATGACTGGCACTAACCCGACGTCTGACACGGCATAGCGGCCATGTTGATAAAAGCCACATCGACATGGACAGAATAACCCCTGTCTCAACCCAATGCCAAATGCCATTCAAGAATCATTCAAAAGGAGAAAAAATCATTTCCCTTGAGACCTCCTTTTTCATTTTACACGTGTCCGATAACGTAGTTTTTGGAGCCCTTAAGGGGTGTCTCCATCAGAGACCGTCCACCCGTCCGTCCATGAAAACTGTCCAAAAAATCAGGGATTTGGACCTTTTTCATGGACGGACGGACAGTTTGTGTCTCGACCAATGTCCGTCCGTCCATCCGTCCGTCCATTCCGTCCATCACAGAGTGGCAAACATGGACGGACGGGCATATCTAAAAAATTGGATATGCCCGTCCGTCCATTTTTCCATCAGAAAACTGACATTTTGGACGGTTTTCATGGACGGACGGGTGGACGATCTCTGATGGAGACACCCGTTAAGTGCATCATGATACCTCAAGGCGTCAGGTTCATTTGCTGCCATTGTGCATCAACGCAGCGCGAGGCAGCCATATTGCTTCTTTATTGTATTGTAATTTCTTTTATTTGCTGGCTGGGGGTTTATTTTGTCAACCTGAATGCATCCTGCATGATGCAACGTTCATGGAAGTAAAACGCTATCCTGATCAACACATAAGGTTCCTATATTTTAACACGTTGGATTTCACACCTTGGCAATCTTGAATGTAGGGCACGCCAAACCCAAAATTGTCGGAGTAAGATGACGAACGACTAAGATGCAAACACTTGTTGAAGCACCTTGAGTAAGGCCTCATCATATACATGCAGTAATAGTATATGTATCACTCATCGCACAGGTCCAATTATCAATAGATCTATGCGATCACTGCTGTAATGTACAAGCAACATATATAACTACGTGCTCGGCAAATATTTATGTGCGTTGGGACGTTAAACAAGAAAAATTATTCTATAGGTTTACCATATGTCTATACCAGTACACAGTGTGGCCTACTAGCAGGGTCTAGCCTCCTCCCCCTCCCCATAGGTGTAATACCATCATCTGATTCCCGACCCTAGGGCCCTGCCCCACGGCCTAAACGGTAAAGCCACTTTAGATAATTGCTTTCTCGGTGAACTTTAAAAGCTTTGACATTTTCAACAAATTGCTAAGTTGACTTCCGTACACAAAGTAGTATGATCCTATAAAATGGTCCTTTAAGGACGTGCGGAGCCGGGCGGAGCAGAGTGCGGAGCCCGGGGTTCGTGAGTAACTCGCCAGGGCTGCATTCAAGCTTCATGCCGACCCTATGGGGATGAGACACTCCCAAAGGGTTGGCATGATGCACCAATGCAGGACCGGTGAGTCACTCGCCGTGCCTGCATTGGTGCATCATGCCAACAAATGTCCTATCTTAGCGACATGTCATCCTGAAACGGTCAATGTTTCTTGAAAATAGGTATGACTAGTATGATTCATGATAAAATAGGGTTTTATCAGCTGGTAAATAAGTTCTCCACTGTTAAAGGTACTGCCTTGTCTTGAGCTGTGGTGCCTATTTCTAAATCTACCAATCTAGAAGCAATCAGGCCCCGCGGCCTGGGAGGCTCAGGTCACAGGCCGGGGGAGTTTAGCTCCTGCTGCTGTGTCCTAAGCCCCAGCCTAAGCCTGGACCCTAACCCTAGGGAGTGGTCATTCCAAACGTTTTCACCCCTGGCAAAGAAGCCAGCATGTTATATGTGGCTAAAAGGGATTGGTCGCGATCAATTTGAACCCGGCTGGGGGGGGGCAGAATAAATGTGGACCCTCCCCTGCTGTTAAAAAAATGTCCACTCCTTTACCTTGCATTGGGCTCAAGCTAGGCAAGATGGGTAAATGTACTGGAGCAGGGAGGGGGTGGAGAGAGAACTGCATGAGAGGCAAATGTGCTGTCACTACGTTAGAAATAATTATGTCGCTTAATTAATGCCACTTATCTTTATTTAGTTTTGAATATGTCAGTTAATTAAAAATAAGTCAAACTTGACAGGTGAGCAGAATTATACCGACTTCAACATGATAAATATGCAGTTTTGATGAGATGATGCGTTAAGGCTTCTGAAAGCGAGCAGCAAGACAAGGGTTTAATAATATCACATGCTTTAATACATTAGTCACAAGGATTTAAAAATATCTTTCACTTTCCACTCTACCTGCCAGCATAGTCCCCGAACTATGTAGTAACAGAATAGGAGGGAGTTGTGCTTGGAGACTAGCAGCAATGTGATTGGAGATTGTCAGGTAGTGTGTCATTACGTCAGTACGTCATTAATCAGTGACGTCAGTGATTGATGTCACGTGACCACGTGATCCATCAGCACGTGACTGTTGACGTCACTGACGTTACAATAAGACGTATGAGACGCTGGTGTGGGGGACTGTTTGGGGCTAATGTGTTCTGGCTTGTCATTGGTCAGCTTGAGGCTGATGTGTTCTGGCTTTACATTGGTCACTTTACTGCTGATGTGTTCTAGCTTGTCATTGGTCACCTTAATACTGATGTGTTATGGCTTGTCATTGGTCCTTAAAGGGCTAAGGGCTCTAGTCTGAAGGTATTAAAGCACTCTGTCGTCATTAAAGAGTTAAGTGCTAAAGCCTACATGCATTAAAGCACTCTGCATAAAGGGTTAAGGACTCTAGCCTTCAGTTGTTACAGCTCTATGTTGTCCTTAAAGGGTTACGGGCTATAGCCGTCGAGCATTGAAGCCCTATGCCATCCTTAAATGGTTAAGGGCTACCGTGTACAGGCATTTAAACCCGCAGTTCTTATTGCACGTCCAGTAACAGTCGGAGTGCAGTCGGGACAGGTACTCAGCTCTATATATAGGGGCGCTGGGCCTTTAAGCTCTATACCTCAAGTTTTAAAGCTCTATGCTGTCCTTAAAGGGCTACGGACTATTGCATGCCTTTAAGTACTATGCCATCTTTAAAGTTTTAAGGGCTATATCCTACAGGCATCAACGCAGGTTGCAGTCATTAAAGGGTTAAATCTGTCTGTCATTCCTAAACCCCCAGCGCCCCTATATATATAGCGCTGAGTACCTGTCCCGGCTCCAATCCGACTGTCGCTGGAGGGGTACCGAGATCTGCTTAGGCCAAATAAAAAAAAAGAGTTTTGTTTCAGGTAACATGGGAAGAAACTCTAGGGTCGGTAGGTCGGATTTTTTTTTTTCACTTTTTTTTATTTACTTCCCCTCTAAAATTGACCCAAAAAAAGTATAAAATATAAAAGCTTCTTCAAAATTTCATAAAAAAAGGTAGGGACGGCCCTGTTTAAATAGGGTCGGTCCGGTGACTTGAAACAAACCGTTTTTTTGGCCTTACAGGCATTAAAGCCCTATGCCTTACTTAAAGGGTTAAACGATCTAGTTTACATTAAAACACTATGCCATCCTTAGAGGGTTAGGAGATCTAGCCTCCAGGAGGGGCACCAGAGGTTATCGATCCCCACCCAGGAGGAGCTATCGACCCGCCCCCTGGAGGAGACCCCCGACACCCCGATCTGTATCTGTCAAATTAGCTTCGCGGAGAGAGGTGTGGTCTAGGGTAGCACTCTAGGAGGGTGGGCCGCGCGGGGCATCATGGGAGGTCAGAGGTTGGAGGTCAGAGGTCACTGCAGCCACAGGAGCCAATACTAAATGCAGCTGGACGTGGTTTAAAGACTCTCATGAGGATCGGCTGCATTCTCAGCCCTGTGGTATATGCACTGTTAGAAGTTAATGTAACTGAGCAGTAGCATCTCTTTTTTCTTTTTTTTTCTTTTTACTTTAGCCTGAAAAGTACTCAGAAATCGACTCACAAACTTCAATGCCGATTCACCGACGACCGCCTCGACTCGTGAACTATCAGATCTACCCTTAAATAACCCCAAAATGACCTAAATTAAAAACATTTTTTCAAAATGACTTAAAAATTTCTAGGGTCGGTCCTGTTTTCCTAGGTAGGGTCGAGTAACCTGAAACACACCTTTTCTATTATTTGGCCTAGACGTAATATTTCTGGCATTGAGATTGGATATGCTGCAATATGATTGCGTATAACTATAAGACTCCTTTGAATTACACCATCCGGGTGCTATACAAACCCCAACACTAGTTACTGTGGACACTCATATTGTGAGCCTGAAGTCAATAAACCCCATCCCCTCACTACATTTACATGCCATTATACATATTTGATTGGTGCCTTGTGGAAACCTATACCATGGGTTGGGCCGGGAGTTTATTGTTCAGCTGAGAATGTGCTGTTAATATTGACAGATATTGGGACAATAGATATCAATATGACCTAGATAGCTATATAAGATTCCTAGTCTTGAGTTCTATGGCACATCTATCAAATCATTGTGTAAGCCGATACCGATACCTTCCCAGTCAACATTGCTTAATGGGGCCCATATGTGTTTTACCTGGGCATGCTGTTTTGCCCACCCTGGGTTTTGGTCCTTTTTGTCCAGGGCTACTAATGGCAAACCAGATGGGTAAGCCCAGATTCAAAGTGCCCAGCCCTAGCCCAGATTTAGCACACACTATAAAAATGTACAATAAATGGTATTTTCTGGAGGGAAATCAGATGTCAGTATGTTTCAAAATATTTACAATGTATTTATGGAAATAAAGGGCTGACACATCTGGGCTCCCACTGGTAGCCCTGGACAATAAAGACCATAACCCAGATATGGGCAAGCCCAGCTGGCCCAAGTAAAACACACATGGGCCCCAGGGACCAATGCTGCCTGAATTGCACCTACTGCGATATTCCCTATTATTCAGGCATGTTGCCCATATTGCTTGTCTCAGATGATTGCAGCACTCTCCTAACACATGTGTATCTGGGTGGATTTGGGGTCTATGAGGAAACCAAAACTCTGGTGGAGAGAGTGTGTGTGACTGCGCATGCCTAACAGAAGTGTGACATTTCACAGCCAATAGATCCCTCGGCGTAATGGCCAGGGTAGCCAGCTGGAGGGGTGAGAAGGTGAGGCCAGGAATGAGTAGATGGCTGTGTCTCACGACCTTGGGCCGATGTTTTTGTCTCTGACTGGGTGCCAGCTCTGACCGGGTGCCAGCTCTGACCGGGTGCCAGCTCTGACCGGGTGCCAGCTCTGACCGGCCTGCATAAAAACGGGTTATTTAGGGCAGATGATGATAAAAATGGACAACTAATGACTAGTTTAGAGAGTTATAACATCCATTAACCTTTTCAGCCAAACCCTATCTCTATCTGCCCTAAATAACCCGATTTTATTCAGGCCGGTCAGAGCTGGCACCCAGTCAGAGCTGGCACCCGGTCAGAGCTGGCACCCGGTCAGAGCTGGCACCCGGTCATAGACAAAAACATTGGCCCAAGGTCGTGAGACACAGCCTGTTGTGGAGTCTAGAGTTAACCCCTTTGACCCTCTAAGGGTCGCATATAGTGCATTAATGCATCATGCCCTTTGCCATCATGATGCAATCAAGCATCATGCCACGGGGTTGACACTCAAGTGCTGCATTTAAGCATCACTGCAACCCTGCAAGGTTGAGATACTCTCAAAGGGTCAGCATGATGCACCAATGCAGCACCGGCAAGTTACTCCCCGGGACTGCATTGGTGCATCATGACTGCAAATGTCATCTTTTAGTAATAAGCCGCCATTAAAGGGTTTACATGAGTTGAGGAGAGAGGAATTGAAGTAGGAGTACTTGGGAAGGTGCATGCCATAGTGATTGTGGTTGAAAAGTAAATAGAAAATTGTGAGAAGCCATTCAGAATTATTTCCTGAACAACTCACCAACGTCCGAAGCATTCTTTCTGCTTTCTGAATTCATCTTCTTAAATCTTCACTCTGCTTGGAGAGCGTGCGGCAGCCAGTGCTTGTGCTTGGAGAGCACATCTGGATCCTGAAATGGCTCAAAGTATCGTTTTGTACCAGACTCTCACGCCTAGGGCTGCGTTAACGCTTTAAGTACGGCATCATGTGATAAGTTCCATGAGGATTTATCGTCACGATGTACTAGGGCAGTCCTGGCGTTGCATCAGTGCATCATGTCGACCCATCAGCAGTGTATCAACCCTAGCTGGTTGGCATGATGCATGAATGCATCACTTTGCTGAGTTACTCACAAGGGCTACATTCATGCATCATGACAAGAGGCTATTAAAGCACTCAGCGGCCGCTACAGTAGCGTGGCGCTGACGGTAATGAAGGGCCCCATAACGTCACCAATAACGTAGCGTCCAATCAGCGTCTGGTAATCAACGTTAGGCACTGGGGCACTATGGGGCGCAATGTGCTGAGTCATGCTACTCACACCTACTGAGGGCTACCCTGTCACTATGAGGAAGGAGACTATGGTAACTGCGGTTACCAGATCACCGTTTAGGGATCCCCACTGTAGCATTGATACCTACATTAACAAGTACTATGGTAACTGTTTAAACAGTTACTATAGTCCACCTGATTCTAAAACGCCTTCACAATGTTGTTCTAGACAACTCCATGATAAATTTAATGGCCCAAATGATAAAGTATATAGTACCAGCTATAACTATACAACTTTGCAATACCCAAGCTGCCATAAACACAGTGTAATTACTAGTTTTGATTCTCTATGCTACAGTGGGGATCCCTTAACGGTGATCAGCTGGTGATCTGGTAACTGCATTTACCATAGTCTCCCTCCTCCCTCCTGTAGGGTATAGGGATAACATGATGTTTCAAGGCTTCGTGGTCACTGGCCGTCTGTCATTATGCATCAGTGCAGTGCCGGCAAGTAACTAGCCAGCACTGCATTGATGCATCTCACATAGGTTTTGACAGAATGCTTAAATGCGGCATTGGTGAGTTACTCGACGGGGCTGCATTCAACCATTTAAGTGCTACGCTTTAAATGATCATTGTATTTAAACTGATCATATCACAGCTCGTCCATTATTGCCATGTAAATAACATTGCTTCATATATAGTGGTTGGTTGGATGTGACAAGTCATGTGAAGTATCCATCAGTACATTAACCGGGCAAATGACCAGCAATCAAATTACATGTACACCAAATCCTGAACTAGTAAAAGCTTGGAAGCAAATACAACTCAACTAACTTGTGAAATCAAGTGTCAATGAGTGCCACTAAAATCCTATTTACCGCTGCTAAATGTTCGCCCCACTTGTCCAGAACACAATTAGACTGTCCACTAGTCTAACAGTTAATAAATCAGCTAGCCACACTTGACACTTGTAACCCCATAACGCGGCCGTTACAAGTCTATAAGCTGGTGCTGGTGCTAGAGGCTGGAGGTAGGAGGAGGTAGGGGGCCGTAGTCAGGCTGGAATTGGGGCCCTGTATATCCCTTTAAACCCGCAGGTCTCGGTACCCCTCCAGCGGCAGTCGGAGTGGAGTCGGGACAGGTACTCAGCGCTATATATAGGGGCACTGGGGCTTTAAGGACGAAGTAATACGCCTTGGTCGTCATGATGCATGAATGCAGGCCTGGCGCGTAACTTGCCAGGGCTGCATTCAAGCATCATGCCGATCCTATGCGGTTGAGACACTCCCAAAGGGTCGACATGGTGCACCAATGCAGCGTAGCCTAGTCAGGCTGCATTGGTGCATCGTAGCATTTTAGCGACAAGCCGTCCTTAAGGGGCTAAACAGGTAGAGTCCGAGACAAGTTCAGTATCTCAGTGGTGTTACTGGTCGATGGCTACACTGAAAAAGTTAATTTGTCTCCAGACTCGTCGAAGTGACTATCATAAAATAAACGAGTCAAAAGTTGTCTAACCTATCAGGTTACCATCCCACAAATAGAATCTGGAGCTGGCAAATGTCAGGTTTTGGGCTGGCACATGCCAAGTGGGTCTTCTATCTCCAGCTAGAAGACCCGCTTCCTTGTCACTTAGACAAGTTTTTGACTCATTTATTTTATGACCGTCACTTCGACGAGTCTTGAGACAAGTTTACTTTTTGAGTCTACATTCCTCCCGTGGTGGCCCTGGGTTTCCCCGGGATCCAAAGACAATACTCTACAAGTCTTTTTCAGCAGTGGAATACTATAACAGGTGAAAGTGGATGAGATGTTGCTTGGACATATAGTACAGATCCTCAAGGTACATGTACCATGTTCATTTGGCGACATTATGCACCAACGCAACACCAGCGAGTTACTTGCCATTGCATATTGAAGCATCGTGCCGACCCTTCAAAAGTGCATCAACTCTAGACTGGCCACGCACTACCCCCCCTCCTCCTCCCCTCCCCTGGTTGTTCCCATTAGACAGTTGAGAAAATTATGGTTGAGAAAAGTTTGTTTGTTTTGTCTTTATTCAAATTCTAGGACTTGAGCAAGTCTACATCCACCCCACAGTGTCGACATGATTCATATAATAGATTTAGGGCGGCATTGGTGCATCTATCATGACAGCAAAATGACGTTATGCAGCAAGTAGCACACCGTTCTTTTAATGGCTGTTAATAGAATATTTGGAAACCAAATTTTAGACAAATATTGCTCTAAATTGAGCAGGGTTGTGAGCTGTTCCACCTTCGGCTCCTCTGCCTGCATGACGGCCGTGATTTAGAGTCACTCACTAAATGCCTGTTTGTATTTGGAATGGCTCGTTAAACCTTTAAGGACCGCATAGTTCTTGAATGTATCATGCCCGTTGTCGGCATGATGCATGAATGAAGCCCTGGTGAGTAACTCGCCAGTGCTGCATTCAAACATCAAGCCGACCGGCTGATAATGTGTCAAAGGGGCGTCATGATGCATGAATGCAGCTCTGGCAAGTACTCATCACCGCTGCATCCATGCATCATGACGGAAACGGGCATGACACATTAAAGCACTATGCGGCGATCAAGAGGTTAAATAAATATGATTTATGACAGCCGTAAACACGCAACATGCTGAATAACGCCTCTCATTGGGGGAAGTCCTTTAAATTACACTCTGTTTTCAAGCTTTTGGCGAGGCTGACTAACTCTAGAGTTAATATACACTAAATCATTTCTAGTAGATTGCAGGACTGTTTCACTCTGATATAGAACTATTACATGTCTTTTAATGAAACCAAAATCGATTTAAAAAAAAGGAAATCAAAACGACAAATGCTGCCATTTAAGGGTTGAGGAATAAAGACATTTCCTCTTCTGACGTTGAACCTTTCTTAAACCCCCACCTGCTCTATATATAGGGCTAAGTACCTGTCCCACACACTCAGAAAAGTCAGCGTCATTGTAGGGGCACCGAGATTTAGACCCCTCAGGGCTTTTCTTATCAATACTCCTTGTAGCATAAGAGCCCATAAGGCACCTCCTAACCCGTCATAAGCCCCTGTCCCCACCCCAGCATTGTGTGCTGAGTGTTTCTAACCCCCCTCAGTGTGGACTGAGTAGTTTACTTATAGAAGGGATTAGCCACAACGTAAACCCTAATAGGCCTTAAGGGAGTGGTCATTTTTTAACAACAGGGGGGTGGTGGATTTGCAGGGGGGGGCCAAACAAATGTTGACCCCTCTTGAGGCGGGGACCAAAATAATTGCACCCCTTTTTAGCGAAAAAGCCCGCACATTACTATAACTCAAAGGGGTCGACCGCGCTCAATTTCAAATTGCCTAAGGGGGGGGGACCAAAATAATTTCGACCCCTCCGGTTGGGGGGCGGGGGGACCAAAAAGATTTCGACCTGCTCATGCAAAACCCACCGACCCCCCCTGTTGTTAAAAAATGACCACTCCCTAAGGGTGTATCCCTGACTACTGCCGGGTCAGCGCTTTTTGTACGCAGCCCTGACCGGTTTATACTCATTCATGCATCATAACGGTATACCGAGTTTGCTTGATCTGGTAAGTGGCGAAATAAGCACTGATACAGCAATCACAATGGGTACAAGCTGTTACATAATGCCCCCTAAGAATTCTGCAGTGAATGCAACCACCATTGCTTGATCTGGTAGCTGGCGAGATAAGCACTGATACAGCAATCACAATGGGTACAGGCTGTTACATAATGCCCCCTAAGAAATCCGCAGTGAAGGCTAGGGAGTTATCCCATTGGTTGATAATGCATCCAGCTACAGGCCTATAGGGGCACAGTGGATTAAAGACCTATGCTGCCTTTGAAGGGTTAATATACCTTAAGGGTGTACCCTCTAAATACTGCATGGTCAGCGTTTTTTTGTATACCTTCACAATAGTTGTACACTTGTTTCTATGGGGATCTGCAGTATTTAAGGGGTAAGTTTAGACTGGTTAAGTCTGTCATTATGGAATGATCTTACCATATTTCTATATGTACATGTTTTAAAATCAATACCAGAGGAGGATAATTTGATAGAAATCCTAACCTTCTATAGCGGCCATCTTGAATACTCCCTGAAACCTAACTGTAAGTTCAAATCGGTTGCTATAGTGACTGCTTACATCTTTACGTAAGTACAACATAGTAATTGTACAGCGCCAACCCAGGAGATCAGGCTCGGACGGGAATGGGATTGAACTAGAAGAAATAAAAGCTAATGGCTGGAACAAAATCCATAATGGGATTTAGATGTAGTTGCCCGGATGTAGGATGCTGCTGTATAGGAAGCAGAGGATTACTCAGAGGAAGCAGGAAGGCATCCTATAAGGCGGGAGACTTGTCATATGGTTTTAGTTTTTTTAAAATCTTTTAGAAATCTCAATATCAGCAGTTAAGCAGCAGGTATATATGTATAAGGCTGTGTCTCATGAGATCGGGCCAATTGAAATGTCTTTGACCGGGTGCCAGCTTTGACCAGGTGCCAGCTTTGACCGGGTGCCATCTTTGACCGGCCACCATAACAAAAATATTTAAGAAAAATAAAATTCTTCTTTGATATGTAAGGGATGAAATAAAGAAAATGGTGGTGGTTGTATCTTCGTATATGGCTTTGCCTTCCCTAAATAAACCGTTTTATGTCAGCCGGTCAAAGCTGGCACCCGGTCAAAGACGTTTTAATTGGCCCGATCTCATGAGACACAGCCATAGGTGCACAGTTTGTGAATTCTATTCACAGATTGAAGGTACGTAATGGAGGTAGCAAATGGGGAAATGTTGAGATGTTCCTTTTATATCCGGACCTTCAACTTTCAAAGTGTATTAACCCCTGATTATAGGAGCCCCCCTGGAGGTTCCCTAACGGCATCTCACATACCTTACTCCATGGGAAACGTTTACAATATTCTAGGAATTTAGATAAACTCTAAACTTACATGAAGAGAGGGACAACCCAATCATATAGACGTATACCAGCTGATGAAACTGCCATTCACTGGAAGCGTATCTGAAATGGGATTGACAATTCTCATTTCCCTTTGACTACTTTTAAAGTCATGTAAATTTCATACAGAGTATCCCTGCGAGTGCAATCTAGGTTCCTAATAGAACGTTCAGGGTATCTACATGAAATATCAAAGCAAGTCTGTACTTTCCAAAATAGTGCACATTTTACAACTGTGGCTCTCTGTGGGAGGATGAAACCCCCATCTTAACCCCCCCCCCCCCCCACATCCCCCCCCACACATCCCCCCCCCCCTACATGGGTACCACAAGGGACTCATGTAGGCCTGGAGGTGGTAGTAATACTGTAAGAGGGGATCAGCACTGACTTAGCTATTTAAGGATAGCATGTTGTTTAAAAGCATCATTTATATAATATCTCGCTGATGCATTGATGCATCATCCTCCGTATCAAGAGTGTATCAACAAAAGAGGGTCGGCATGGTGCATGAATGCATGCAGCGGTGGCGAATAGACAAACCAGTGCTACATGAATGCATCATGACGACAAAAGGCTTAATACCTTAAAAGCACTACATAGCTCTTAAGGGGATAAAGCCCGCACAAGGCAACAGGAGGGTGGTGGGTGTAGGGAAGGATCAGCTCGACTGTAGCGCCATGTGACAGTAGCAGTGGCAGAATGTGGAACTAAAATATTGCTGATATCAGCGCTGGTTCCCACCAACTCACTCATCCATTGCTGCTCATCTGAGTGATCTCCTAGTCATCGGGAACCAGCGAAGTATATTGGGGGGGGGGGGGACAAGATGGCTGCCAACATAAGATTACCAGTTACATCCTTATATAATATGTAGGGGCTCAGTGTGTGATCTCCCAGCAGATGTTCTGTGAGATTACCGGTATGACAGCAGGCGTGCGGCACCAGTGATGTGGGGGGAGAGCTGTGTAGAGCCTCGGGACCCGGCACTGGCCCTTTAAGGACCGCAGACTGCTTTAATGCATCATGCCCTTTGGTCGGTATGATGCATGAATGCATCCCTGGCGAGTAACTCACCAGAGTTGCATGCAAGCATCATGTCGATCCTAAATATAGGGTTGATGTACTCCCGAAAGGTCGGTATGATGCACAAATGCAGCCCTGGCGAGTTACTCGCCAGCACTGCATCCATGCATGATACAACAAATTGCATCAAAGGGCATTTCACGTAAAATAAAATCACTAAGCGGCCCTAAAAGGGTTAATCTGTCTCACGGGTCCCTGCGTCTTCCTGGCCCCTAAGGCTATTATAGATTGAGATTTATGATGCACTGAGATATAAAAAAGGAGGAAGGGAAAGATAAAAATGAAACGGTTCCTATATAGAGGGCTGCCTGTAGGGGCTGGTTGTGACGGTGTGATTGCTGGTGTAGCTCTGACAGAGGCACTGGTGTATAAGGCACACGGTGCTATACTGAATCTGGGACCTGCTGGCGAGTCCGACAAAGGGCTTGCCTAATGAGCTCACAGCTGGACTGGATACCGTAAGTCTTATAGGAATTAGCAGGGCAATAAAAGGTGGGGTGGGGCTGGTGCTATCTTCAAGGGTGCTCACTGTGAGTTGTGAAATTGGTGGTACATGCGGTAACCAAGAGGATACAAAGTTTATTGATAGTGCCTGTAAATGACACTTAGGGTAGGTGTTGTCTCTGTCTTAATTGATATTATCAATGTGGACCATAATGACCTCACAGTTAGTAGCCTCGCCAGCAGGTCTCAGAATCAGTATAGTCAGTGTAGGTAGGGCTGACAGGTTGCATTACTATCAGTGGCATAATCACCAATATCTAATTGTATATACATACCAATACACATCTACAGTTTAAAATGTATTGCCCTGTTAACATACAGATATCTTACGTACGTCTTACAAAATTCCAGATATCCCATCATAAGATTTTCTTTTTAAATATCAAAAGCCAATTCAGCCTAAAATGAAGTAAAATAAGAAAATTAAATAAAAAAAGAGGCATAGAAAAAACTATTTGTACATAATTACAGAATCTCTTGTGAATGTCTTTATAATTTCTGAACCAAATAAGACTCGATCTGTGAGGAGACGAGGAGCCGCCATCTCCTTCTCATGAAGCAGCCTCGGTAACATGTAACCCTTTGAGGACGGCATGATGCATCAAGGCAACATTTGACATGATGCACTCCCAGAATTACATCGGTGCATCATACAGTATCACACCATGCAGTAGGGCTGGCATGATGCATGAATGCAGCCCTGGTGAGCATGCCGTGTTGTTTTCATGCATCATACAGACAAAGGGCATCACATATTGAAGCCCTTTGGGGCCCTTACAGTGTTACAGCCGCACCCGCAGTGTTGTTGTCCCTTATCGGGCCGGGCAGGCGGGGAGGGGCAGGGTACAGTGACATAGGGAACAGGGGGGGGCAGGGTACAGTGACATAGGGAACAGGGGGGGGGCAGGGTACAGTGACATAGGGAACAGGGGGGGGGGCAGGGTACAGTGACATAGGGAACAGGGGGGGGGGGCAGGGTACAGTGACATAGGGAACAGGGGGGGGGGCAGGGTACAGTGACATAGGGAACAGGGGGGGGGGGGCAGGGTACAGTGACATAGGGAACAGGGGGGGGGGCAGGGTACAGTGACATAGGGAACAGGGGGGGGGGGAGTACAGTGACATAGGGAACAGGGGGGGGCAGGGTACAGTGACATAGGGAACAGGGGGGGGGGAGTACAGTGACATAGGGAACAGGGGGGGCAGGGTACAGTGACATAGGGAACAGGGGGGGGGCAGGGTACAGTGACATAGGGGGGCAGGGGGGGGGCAGGGTACAGTGACATAGGGGGGCAGGGGGGGCAGGGTACAGTGACATAGGGGGGGGGCAGGGGGGGCAGGGGGGGCAGGGTACAGTGACATAGGGGGGCAGGGGGGGCAGGGTACAGTGACATAGGGGGGGGGGCAGGGGGGGCAGGGTACAGTGACATAGGGGGACAGGGGGGGCAGGGTACAGTGACATAGGGGGGGGGGGGCAGGGGGGGCAGGGTACAGTGACATAGGGGGGGGGGCAGGGGGGCAGGGTACAGTGACATAGGGGGGGGGCAGGGGGGGCAGGGTACAGTGACATAGGGGGACAGGGGGGGCAGGGTACAGTGACATAGGGGGGGGCAGGGGGGGCAGGGTACAGTGACATAGGGGGGGGGCAGGGGGGGCAGGGTACAGTGACATAGGGGGACAGGGGGGGCAGGGTACAGTGACATAGGGGGACAGGGGGGGCAGGGTACAGTGACATAGGGGGGGGGACAGGGGGGGCAGGGTACAGTGACATAGGGGGGGCAGGGGGGGCAGGGTACAGTGACATGGGGGACAGGGGGGCAGGGTACAGTGACATAGGGGGACAGGGGGGGAGTACAATGACATAGGGGGACAGGGGGGGGGGGAGTACAGTGACATAGGGGGACAGGGGGCAGGGTACAGTGACATAGGGGGGCAGGGGGGGAGTACAATGACATAGGGGGACAGGGGGGGGAGTACAGTGACATAGGGGGACAGGGGGGCAGGGTACAGTGACATGGGGGACAGGGGGGCAGGGTACAGTGACATAGGGGGACAGGGGGGCAGGGTACAGTGACATGGGGGACAGGGGGGCAGGGTACAGTGACATAGGGGGGGGGCAGGGGGGCAGGGTACAGTGACATAGGGGGGGGCAGGGGGGGCAGGGTACAGTGACATAGGGGGACAGGGGGGGCAGGGTACAGTGACATAGGGGGACAGGGGGGGCAGGGTACAGTGACATAGGGGGACAGGGGGGGCAGGGTACAGTGACATAGGGGGACAAGGGGGGAGTACAATGACATAGGGGGACAGGGGGGGGAGTACAGTGACATAGGGGGACAGGGGGGGCAGGGTACAGTGACATAGGGGGACAGGGGGGCAGGGTACAGTGACATAGGGGGACAGGGGGGCAGGGTACAGTGACATAGGGGGACAGGGGGGGCAGGGTACAGTGACATAGGGGGACAGGGGGGAGTACAATGACATAGGGGGACAGGGGGGGAGTACAATGACATAGGGGGACAGGGGGGGAGTACAGTGACATAGGGGGGCAGGGGGGGGGGGGCAGGGTACAGTGACATAGGGGGGGGCACGGGGGGGGGAGTACAATGACATAGGGGGACAGGGGGGGGAGGGTACAGTGACATAGGGGGGCAGGGGGGGAGTACAGTGACATGGGGGACAGGGGGGGAGGGCAGGGGGGGGCAGGGTACAATGACATAGGGGGACAGGGGGGGGGAGTACAGTGACATAGGGGGACAGGGGGGGGGAGTACAGTGACATAGGGGGACAGGGGGGGGGAGTACAGTGACATAGGGGGACAGGGGGGGAGTACAGTGACATAGGGGGACAGGGGGGGCAGGGTACAGTGACCTAGGGGGACAGGGGGGGAGTACAATGACATAGGGGGACAGGGGGGGAGTACAGTGACATAGGGGGACAGGGGGGGAGTACAGTGACATAGGGGGGCAGGGGGGGGGGCAGGGTACAGTGACATAGGGGGGGGCACGGGGGGGGGAGTACAATGACATAGGGGGACAGGGGGGGGAGGGTACAGTGACATAGGGGGGCAGGGGGGGAGTACAGTGACATGGGGGACAGGGGGGGAGGGCAGGGGGGGCAGGGTACAATGACATAGGGGGACAGTGGGGGGGGGAGTACAGTGACATAGGGGGACAGGGGGGGCAGGGTACAGTGACATAGGGGGACAGGGGGGGAGGGTACAGTGACATAGGGGGGCAGGGGGGGAGTACAGTGACATGGGGGACAGGGGGGGAGGGCAGGGGGGGGGCAGGGTACAATGACATAGGGGGACAGTGGGGGGGGGAGTACAGTGACATAGGGGGACAGGGGGGGGAGGGTACAGTGACATAGGGGAGCAGGGGGGGGGGGCAGGGTACAGTGACATAGGGGGACAGGGGGGGGGGGAGTACAGTGACATAGGGGGACAGGGGGGGGAGGGTACAGTGACATAGGGGAGCAGGGGGGGGGGGCAGGGTACAGTGACATAGGGGGACAGGGGGGGGGGGGAGTACAGTGACATAGGGGGACAGGGGGGGGAGGGTACAGTGACATAGGGGAGCAGGGGGGGGGGGCAGGGTACAGTGACATAGGGGGACAGGGGGGGGGGGAGTACAGTGACATAGGGGGGCAGGGGGGGGCAGGGTACAGTGACATAGGGGAGCAGGGGGGGGGGCAGGGTACAGTGACATAGGGGGACAGGGGGGGGGGAGTACAGTGACATAGGGGGGCAGGGGGGGGGCTGGGTACAGTGACATAGGGGAGCAGGGGGGGGGCAGGGTACAGTGACATAGGGGGACAGGGGGGGGGAGTACAGTGACATAGGGGGACAGGGGGGCAGGGTACAGTGACATAGGGGGACAGGGGGGAGTACAATGACATAGGGGGACAGGGTGGGGAGTACAGTGACATAGGGGGACAGGGGGGGAGTACAGTGACATAGGGGGACAGGGGGGGAGTACAGTGACATAGGGGGACAGGGTGGGGAGTACAGTGACATAGGGGGACAGGGGGGGAGTACAGTGACATAGGGGGGCAGGGGGGGAGTACAGTGACATAGGGGGACAGGGTGGGGAGTACAGTGACATAGGGGGACAGGGGGGGAGTACAGTGACATAGGGGGACAGGGGGGGAGGGCAGGGGGGGGCAGGGTACAATGACATAGGGGGACAGTGGGGGGGGGGGGCAGGGTACAGTGACATAGGGGGACATGGGGGGGGGGCAGGGTACAGTGACATAGGGGGACAGGGGGGCAGGGTACAGTGACATAGGGGGACAGGGGGGCAGGGTACAGTGACATAGGGGGACAGGGGGGCAGGGTACAGTGACATAGGGGGACAGGGGGGGCAGGGTACAGTGACATAGGGGGACAGGGGGGCAGGGTACAGTGACATAGGGGGACAGGGGGGCAGGGTACAGTGACATAGGGGGACAGGGGGGCAGGGTACAGTGACATAGGGGGACAGGGGGGGGCAGGGTACAGTGACATAGGGGGACAGGGGGGGGGGCAGGGTACAGTGACATAGGGGGACAGGGGGGGCAGGGTACAGTGACATAGGGGGACAGGGGGGGGGGGGCAGGGTACAGTGACATAGGGGGGCAGGGGGGGCAGGGTACAGTGACATAGGGGGACAGGGGGGGGGCAGGGTACAGTGACATAGGGGGGCAGGGGGGGCAGGGTACAGTGACATAGGGGGGCAGGGGGGGCAGGGTACAGTGACATAGGGGGGCAGGGGGAGGGAGGGGAGGGGCAGGGTACAGTGACATAGGGGGACAGGGGGGCAGGGTACAGTGACATAGGGGGGCAGGGGGAGGGAGGGGAGGGGCAGGGTACAGTGACATAGGGGGACAGGGGGGCAGGGTACAGTGACATAGGGGGGCAGGGGGAGGGAGGGGAGGGGCAGGGTACAGTGACATAGGGGGGCAGGGGGGCAGGGTACAGTGACATAGGGGGGCAGGGGGAGGGAGGGGAGGGGCAGGGTACAGTGACATAGGGGGGCAGGGGGGGGGGGGCATCTGAGGGCCTCCTGGAAGCTGCTAGAGTAACCGTGTCTGCAAGTTTGCCTTCCTGGAAACTAGCAAGGAGCCTGATTTAGTATGATAAATATTGAATACGTCAAGCTGTAAATTATAGATTATGTCAATTATGATTCTTGTTTATATTGTTTATTAGAATATGTCCACAAATACATGGAATAATAATGTGAAGTAAGCGCACTGTCCGCAATAGAACTATGTATGGGTATTTGAGGTACAAGATGTACTATGTCTAAGTACTGGAAACTCATTGAATATAATGTGGCTGTATATCATGGGCTAAAACAAGTCGTCTTTACTTCATTAAATGGCTTTAAACCAAAAATATAAACACAAAATCCAACTCCCCACCCCCCTCCCTCGTGAAGAACGATAGTTACAGTATCAATCGTCACTGGCCTTTGTCTATTTATACTGTAGAGATATGGGTGACGGAGTCCAGTCTAGTTGGTTCATGTCACATGCCCATTACTGTGATATATTGACATGTCTTCTTGTCTATTTGTCGTGTAGGGGTCTGGGACCATCTCACAGCCACTGCATAGTAGACTCAGACGGATCGATAGTAGATAGTAGCCTTAGATAGCCTCTTCCGTTAACCATTTAAGGACGGAATGAAATCAAATTCAAGACTTCATCAATTCAGCGCTGTCTCATGCTTCTTATGGTCGGCATGATGCATGGATGCAGAACTGGCGAGTTACTCACCAGAGCTGCATTCATGCATCATGACAACAAGGAGTGAGTGTATCATGCCATCGTTAAAGTACGACAAATACGTACAAGCCGTACTTCCCCCTGGGTCCGCTGCCAGTATTTGGTCCTGTCTGTGTGCTAGACTAGACACTTTGTAGGGACTTCTCCGGGATGTCCTATCTCATCTTTCAGTACAGTTCAATCCTTAACCCTTTAAGGCTAAGAGGCGACATATGTCGGCATGATGCACCAATGCAGCCCTGGTGAGTAACTCGTCACTGCTGCATTGGTGCATCATGCCTACCCTGTGGGAGTATATCAACCCTGTATGGTCGGTATGGTGCTTGAATGCAGCACTGGCGAGTTACTTGCCGGGGCTGCATTCATGCATCATGACGACCAAGGGCCTGATGCATTAATGCACTATGTGGCCCTTAATGGGTTAAGAGAGACATAGTGCATCCTATGTCAAATACAGTGTCGGTCACCCCAGTGACTGGGACTTTCTGATTGCCAGTGTCAATCACCCCGAGGTAGAAGTTAGACTCTTGACCGATTTTGTCAAATAGTTTCACTCGCTATACATCTGGGGAGGCCTCCCCTATGGTGTCTCAGTCAATCTCAGTACCTATCTCGACATATCTACCCAGTGGGCGTAGTATTCAGATTAAACGCTGTATCAACGTTGTATCAACGTTGCATCAACATTGAATCAAAATTGGCAACCACATTCCAACGTTGATTCAATGTTCTGTGCTCACTTGATAAAGGGATCTCAGCCTAGTTGTATGTCAAGTATTATCTATTAGGCCACTCAAAAGAAAAAATTGTTTCTCATCACCAAGCAGTGAAAAATATGACGAGGGCGTTTTTTATTTAATTTGTTTTTTTTTACTCGGGGCTTAAATACATGGGGAAATTTGGACTTTTCGCGATCAATTTTCCCATTTTAGTATTTCGGAGTTTATTGATCAGTAAAAGTTGTTATAATGGAAGTTATTCCTAGCTGACTGCATTACTGACAGCATAAACTTTAATTTGATATCAAAATTGCCAATATTTTATCCAATTTTAACATATTTTTGATCAAAAATGAAAAAAAAAAAAGTTTTCCCAAATCATGAATTTTATGATGCGCGCGGTGATGAGAAACAACCTTTTTTTTTGAGTGGCCTGTAAAAATAGTGGCCTCATTAAACCACAATTTCCTTGGTCCCCTCATCTCAAGGGAATTAGATTATTTTGCCGCTGCCCCCCCCCCCCTGCCCAAATCACCCACCTCACCCCTTATGTTGTCAGAGAATGTCCATTCCCTTAGATGGCTACGTACGAAAAGAGATCATGTAATATAGTACGTTGGCTTATGGGACTTACCACAAGTGTTGGGTATTAGTCGACTAATTCTAGTTTTGGTCTAGCATGTAACTAAATAAGTGACATAAGTAGTTTTAATCAATTGCCGTACAACACGTGTACATGTCAGCCCCCCCCCCCCCCCCCGATGGTAGTAGGTACTAAGTAGTAGCTGCTTAGTGGAAGCTGATAGACTTAATTCATTGAAGTACTTTATGATCAGATTTGGTTAATTTACCACATGACAAATCCCTTGACGTGATGCTTTCTAAGTACTATAAGTAACCACTCCTGGCAATCCTCAAACCCCACATCACCATTAGCCTGTTACCACTACTACACACGTGTACAGTTAATGCTATTACAGTAAGTGCAAGCTGGCCCCACCTGTCAATGTATCGTGCTTAGGCAAGGAAAGTCAGTCAGCTACAATTCAATACTACGCTGTCAGTTCAGCTCCATATTTTCCTACACCAGCGTCTGATACAGGCCTGTTACACTCTCCACTCTAAAACGTGCACCTTGACCACAACGTTTTAAAGTACATCTCACATGTCCTACATGAGATGGGATGAGTATATGAATGGGATAGATAGCAAAGGAAGCTGCGTCTGTTGGTTCATTAAAATACATTGCGTTTATGAGCTCCTCCCTGTAATAATAATGATCTTAAATCTTGGATAAAGGAATGAAATATGCAATGTCTCAGAAGATCAGCCTAATGCATTGCTTACTGGCTTGTGAGTGCATTTAGGTTAAACGCATAACTGTTACTAGCTACTTCTACATTCAATTTAGTGGTTTAAACAGGGAAATAACTGTAAATATTATATTTCACACAAAACCAGACACTGTAAGTTGGGTTAAAGATGGCTTTTATTTATAAATGTTGACAGTAAACCTATGTTGCATATGTAGTAGGCATTATGTAGGAGGGATCAACGTTTCGAGTTATTTATAACTCTTCTTCAGGGAAATAACTGTTCTACAACTAATATAGGTTTAATATAAAAAGATATATGTCGCGTCCCTTCATTACGCGCATTATAACACAAGACTGAACTAGGTGTTACACTAATTACAATAGGCGTGTTCTAATTAAGACGTCCTAACCCTCACAGGCCGCAGGGTGCTGCCTTGGTCGACATGATGCATGGTTGCAGCCCTGGCAAGTAACTTGCCAGGGCTGCATTCATGCATCATGCCGACCCTACGGGGTTGAGACATTCCCGGAGGGTCGGCATGATGCACCAATGCAGCCCTGGCGAGTTACTCGCCGGGGCAGCATTGGTGCACCATGACGACATATGTAATATTTTAGCAACATGCCGTCCTTAAAGGGTTAAGATGTCCTAACCCCTCACAGGCCGCAGACTGCTGCCTTGGTCGTCATGATGCATGAATGCAGCCCAGGCGAGTAACTCGCCAGTGCTGCATTCATGCATCATGATGACCCTACGGGGTTAGGAGTGTGATGCACCAATGCAGTGTTTATGACTGGTTTCTTTAGGGGGATAAATTAATTTGAATTATTGTTTCATGGCGATAAATGAACTTGAAGTATTAAAGCACCGTGCGGCCCTTAAAGGGCTAATTAGTATGTCCTAATGAAGCCTAATCAACCCGCACACATAGCTCCGTTATTTACAACCAAACCACATACACTGTCAGCCACGAGGTACATGTGGGTATTAAAAGGTTTCAGAAGAAAGAATATTTAAATGGATAGGATATGGAAAGCAGGGTTAGGTTGAGACCAAGGGAGTAATGGTTTGCACATAGGGCTTTTTTTATTGCGGCATTTCTGGCTAGAATCCTCATAATAGCCACTGCACTTTTATTTATCCATCGCATTTATACATGTGATTAATTGACAACATTGCTATTGGTTTAAATCTGATGTAATAGTAGCCAACCATGACTGCCCCATTTGCCCGTGGGCACTGACTCTATGACAGTACATGCCGACTGCCAAACTACCACCCGCCTAAAAACCGCCAAACCACCGCCCCTTATACATGTAGAGGACCAGCCCCTGATTCCTTACAGAAAAGCCACAACTGCTATTTCCTTCTTACATGGACCGCTGTATTACTACCTTTATTTCATGGTGCAAATAGTACATAGACATGGATGGTTTTTTCCAGACAACTAATTTTTTCTCGTTACATTTCCTCCTTTACACCTCCACCTCAATGCCAACCCCGCCCCTCCATGTCAACTTGTATTACAAATTGACAAGTCTATGGACCCCTCAGAGCCTGTAAAATGACCTTGCTGCACGAGTTATGAATTATTTGTCTGAATCGGAAGCGGAAGTAGCAGAGAGACAGGTGGCGTCTGCGCAGTGGCTGTGAGTCGGACTTCGCTGGTACCGGCAGGAAGTGGAGGTATTGGGTGTTGTAGCTTATCAGGACTTGTATCAGGCCGGGAACAAGCATCTCACAGATACCTATACTGAATCTGGGACCTGCTGGCGAGGCTACCAACTGTGAGGTCATTATGGTCCACATTGATAATATCAATTAAGATATAGACAACACCTACCCTAAGTGTCATTTACAGGCACTATCAATAAACTTTGTATCCTCTTGGTTACCACATTTACCATCCTTTTTACAACTCACAGTGGGCACCCTTGAAGATATCACCAGCTCCACCCCACTTTGTATTGCCCTGCTAATTCTTCTAAGACATTGGGTATCCAGTCCAGCTGTGAGCTCATTAGGCAATCCCTTTGTCGGCCTCGCCAGCAGGTCCCAGATTCAGTATAGCGTTAACCCTGTAGTACTGCGGCTATTGTTGTCGTCATGATGCATGAATGCAGCCCCTGCCATCCAGTAGCTCTCCAGGGCTGCATTCATGCAACCCTGCAGCAATGTGATGCTACTGGAGGGGCGGCATGATGCATGAATGTATCTCTGCAAGTAGACCGACCAGGGCTCCATTCATGCATCGGTACAACAAAGGGCATGATGCATTAATGCACTCTGCTCCCCTTAAAGGGTGAGTAACAATCCCCTACACGGGCCTATCCCCACACGTCTACTGCTGTAATCACGTACATCGTGGCTATCCCCATATGTCTGAAATAATTACTTGTCGTCAGGTTTCCAATCCTGGTCAACAAGGTGCATTACCTGCAGAGAAAAGGATTTATGTTGATAGAGTTCTAGCTTTACCTCATGAGAAGGGAATTAGAATTCGAAAGGTCGTACACTATGCTTTGTGACTTACGTGCACTAGTAATACGCAATAATAGGGTCAAGATTACATTTGATAATTTATGCCCAAGTATTGTAATTATAGAATCAGCCGAACATGCAGGGAATAATAGCCTCAGTTGACAGAGTTTTAATATCGATGTTTGCAGTCGAATCATTTTAAAAAGTTATGAAAACTTCAAAAGCAATTTTAGCTGAAAATATCACAAAAGAAAAATATAAAAGATGCCTAAACGTGTTGCATCAACAAAGGTGCGCCTGTTGCGGGACGTGGGCATGATTAGACATGGATTAGACACATCTCTCACTGTGTCACCCAAAACAAATACTGACTCACACTCACCCCCCCCCCCCCCCCCCCGACACACACACACAATCACCCCCCCCCCCCCCAGGGTAACCCTGTGAAGGCAGCGTAGTGTTCTAAGGGATTCATCATTTTTTAACAACAGGGGGGGTGGTGGGTTTCCGCGCGGAGCGTTCAAAATTTTTTACACCCCCACCCCGGTCGAGGGGTCAACATTTTTACCCCCCCCCCCCCCTTACGGCCGAAAATCGGCTCGCGCGCGGGCCCTTTGAAGCATAGTAGCGCGCTGGCTTTTTGGCTCAAAACAGGTTAAATTATTTTGACACCGACCCCCCCAAGAGGGGTTCAAATTTTTTTGTCCCCCCCCTGTTGTTAAAAAATTATCACTCCCTAAGGCCAAAGAAAGGTCACCCGACCTACCCTATCAAAAGAGGGCCCACCCTACGTTTTTTTATGCAATTTTGAAGAATTTATTAAATACTTTTACACTTTTTTGGTTAATTTTAGGGCATCATGCTGCTCTACGGTGTTGAGATACCCCTAAAGGTTCGGCATGATGCAAAAATGCATCACTGACGTCTTACTCACCAGCACTGCATTGCTGCATCATGACGACAAATTAACATGACATGCCGATCCTTCGGGAGTGTCTCATCCCCATAGGGTCGGCATGATGCTTGAATGCAGCACTGGGCTCCATTCGTGTATCATGATGACCAAGGGCATGATGCATTAATGCATTATGCCGTCCGTAAAGGGTTAAGGGCTTAACGAGGGTTGGCAGCAGATGGTGAGGAATCAGCCTTGGCTCTCCCCCCCCCCCCCCCCCACACATCACCCCGGCCAACCTCATCTCGGCACAAATAGGGGGCAAAAAGTGGACGTGATAAAATAGCTGTGGTCTGCAGGCGTGAGGGGAGGCGTGCTGGGGGCGGGGTGAGACGGGGGGTTGTCAGGGCTACAGGCTACTGGGGAGTGGGGGGGGGGGGAGAGGGTAGGGGAGGGGTTAAATAGATGTGTGTGGGAGGAAAAGGGTTAACCCTTTAAGGACGGCATAATGCATAATCCCTTGGGCGTCATGATGCATGAATGCAGCCTTGGCGAGTTACTTGCCAGTGCTGCATTCGAGCATCATGCAGGTTGAGATATTCCTACAGGGTAGTGATAATGCACTAATGCAGCCTTGGCGAGTTACTCGTCGAGGCTGCATTGATTCATGATGACAAATGTCATCTTTTAGCGACATATCATCCTTAAAGGGTTAAGAAAAGAGGGGTATTATTTTCTTGTTTTATAGGGGAGGTGTGAGGTGAGGGCAGAGGGGGTTAGTAGCACGTTATACTGCATCAGGCATGATGATCACTTTGAGTACAATGTGTGCAAATACATCTAGGAGACTGAATTAGACACATAATTATAATATTGGTAATAGATGCCAAAATTTGCATAACGTTGTAAACTATACGTTTAGGCTAGATATTTTCAGCTGTAATTTGATCATGTATTGAAACTAAAATTAGATTTATTCAATAAATTCACCAAATTTATCCCATTGTTCAATAATGACCACTCCAAAATGAGGTAAAAATAAAATGGTGAAAAATAATGAAAATGGTGAAAAATAATGAAAATAATGAAAATATTCTGATGAATATCCCCTTTTCTGTTTCCTCCAACAGATAGAAATTGTTAATGAAGATAATACAAATGATGGAAAAAAAAGAAGCCAATTTTCTAATAAATATCCACTTTTGCTCTTGTTTTCCCCACACGGCCTGCAGGCAGAATTCATTAATGAAAATATTGAAAATGATGAGAAATAATAAAGATCTTCTAATAAATGTCCACCCTTCTCTATCCTCTCTGCAGGACCGACTGGCAAAAACTGAGTCCCACCAGCATGTGTTTGAGTCCCCCCTCCCCCTCCCCCCAACAGAAAAATCCACAAAATCCCCCTGTTGTTGATGAAATTAATGCACATCTCTAAAAATAAAATTACGCAAATTTCTAAATATCTATTTTCTTGTCTTCCCCACAGGACCTGCAGGCAGAAATTGAGTCCCACCAGCATGTGTTTGAGTCTCTCCAGTCTACGGGGCGGCAGATGGTCCGGTCCTCGGCCTCCGAGCCTCCGGAACCACCGCCCGCGCTGTCCGACTCGACCAGCCTACAGCGCAGACTGGAGGAGATGAACCAGCGGTGGGTGCGCCTCAAGACCAAATCCATGGAGATCAGGTAAAAAAGAAAATTAATTAATTAAATTAATTCAATTTAATTAAAAAAGAATTTATTTTATTTATCTTTTCTTTTTTCTAAAATTTCAAAATTGTATATTTTTTAAAGGATTTTATATGTGAATATATGGCAAATATATATATGATGGATATTTCATGCTCCCTCTTTTCTTTGATTTAAAAAACATGTAAAAGTTGAAAATAAGATTTGATATTTTCTTTTAGCTAATAATGTGCTTAAATCTCAAGAACATTAACTCAGTCTGAATCGTTGATACCATTCCACTTGTAAATTGTTAACCGATTATTATCAAAGAAATCCAACTGAAACGACCCCCACATACCAAGGGCACTGTTGCTTAACTACCTTTGTTGATCTGTATTTTATATGTATTACTTAGCTTATCAACCATGAGTAGTAATATTACCAGCCTCTTTGGAGAAGCCACATTATTGACTTCAAATATGGCTTCACCATGCTCTCCCTCTAGGAGCCTGTAATTCAATTGGCGACCATAGCCTTCACATAGATGGCTTCCAATATGGCTTCATGTTATGGGGGTACCACATGCTCAGCTCCAGGAAGAAGCGGCAATTTAATGGCTGCTTACTGCTTTAGTTCACTCTTCCCTTTTGTCTTCATGATGCATGAATGCTGCACTGGTGAGTTACTCACCAGCGCAGCATTGGTTCATCATGACGACAAATGAAGATAAAACAGTGAGGCTCCAAATACCCGGATCACATACAGCAGAAGAATGTTAGTTATCCCTACTCTTGAATAAATACCCCTTTAGTTATGGTCCTTGTGTCACTCTGATGGGTTCTGTGGAGTTATTGTGGGGAAATGTGAACTATATATGATTTTTTGGAAAGCTTAGAATTCATCGTTTATAAAAATCACAGTTCCCAAAATCATGTGCCTTTTATTGTTTCCATGGCAACTGATTTCCTTGACAACACTAGAAAATGCTGAAATGTTCATAAAACATGTTGGAAATATTATAGATTATAGAAGGGGTGGCTTCAAACAAAATACGACTAATGGCTTACTCAATAATACTTAGCCTAAAACTCATTGAAATGGGAAGACTCAGGTATTGACCAACCTGACAATATTGACTAACCTAGGTTGGTCGTATAGGGTGCCAGAAAATGACTGACTAGGTTAGGCACTAGTGACTCTAGTGACTAAGGTCAGAATATCAGTGTAGCAGCAAAAGCATATGCATTGCAGGTCGTCTCTAACAATGTGTAAATCCAAATAGCCTCTGAAATCCCATGCCTGTCAATTAGTAATCCCAACGAAAGGCATGCTGTGATTGAAGGGGGGGAATCAAGTGCCGCAGCGCCATCCGCATTGAGTGGCTAGAGTTGAAACTACACAGAGTCATTCTTAACCATATTTCAAGCAGTTATTACACAAAAGCTATTCAAGCTTAATTTCTGTTGTATTTTTTCCTGGGAAGATTTACCCTTTTGCCAGTTATATTTCAATGTAGCATTATAAAGCTTCTGTTGTTATCTCTAAATGAGGGTTTCATTCATGCTCTCTCAATGCAATACAAATGTACTGGGGGTAGGCTATATGACCATGGCCCTCCTACAGTACAGTGCTGCCACCTCACACCAATCATGTACACTAAAGACCTTGTCTCCACACTGGACTGTACAGTGTGACCTCCTCCCTGCCCTGTTTGAGACTGGCACTTACAGGCTGGTGCAGCTACATATATACTCTGCGGTATAGAGGGAGCTGCAGCACTTGATCCCCCCCCCCCCCTGCTGTGATTGTGTGCGCATCAAGGCCCTCCTCCTGTCACATCTTAGGGAGTGGTCATTTTTTAACAACAGGGGAGGGTTGGTGGATTTATTGAGGGGGGGACACCTTGAAGGGGGAGACCAAAACATTTCACCCTTTTTTAGTGAAAAAGCCTGCACATTACTATAGCTCAAAAGGGTTGGCCAGGCTAAATTTCAACTTGCCTGAGAGGGGGACCAGAAAGATTTCGACCCCTCCCGTCGGGGGGACCAAAAAGGTTTCGACTCACTCGCGTGAAAATCCACCGATCCCCCCCCCCCCGTTGTTAAAAAATGTCCACTCCCTTACCCCGGACTACCAGACACCCTGACTATGTGACCGCCAGTCAGCCCTGCTATTTTCGTTTTGCCCTTATTCAGGCCTGTCACAAGAACAGAGGGCCTTAACCCTTATAGGGCTATACCGGGATCGGACTTGTTCCCGCAACCACTCTGTATACACTGACATCAGCAATCTCGTGAGACCTTGGTTCTGCTCTCGTATTGTAGCCTGTTCCCCGGAAGCTATGGTGTGTGAGTGTCTGGTCACTGCCTTAGTCTCACGATAGATTGCAAGGTCAGAACTAACATGGCCGCCCATACAGAGAAACCAGAGTCATCGCTATATATCGAGTTGACACACGGGACCAGTCAGATCACTGAAAGCCACTGCCAAGGCCTCTGACAAGCCACCCATGGCTAAGACTATTTTAAACACCCTCTCTGTCAAATGTAGGCACAATAATCACATTCTTTCCCTGTCTTATAGAAATTGTGGAATAGAGATTGGATTGGTGACTGACTGTCATTGCTCTCTGGTTGTAGAGCGTTATGTGAAGAGGTAATAAGATGCAGCCCTGAAACTGCCTTTCAAAGCTGTCTATATCTATCTACAAGTCCACCTATAGAGATATTGAAGTGCCCTTTTATGTTTAGATTATTGGAGCACCATGTCATACACCAGTAACATTATCAAGGGTTACAACTGTTAGAAAATAGCTCCACATATAGGCTTACCTGGTCCTGAAATAGGGCTCCCAACCTTACACAACACAGAGAGAAGAAACAGCGTCAAAAGGGAGTCCATGTTGCCTCCAGAATGACTCCCCTCTTTAGGGGAGTCCAGCTCGCCTAAGGGAGCCAAGGTGACTCTCTAGCTGAGCTAAGGGAGTCACCTGGGGGAGTCATATAGCTCTCTGGGTCATATGACTCCCCCAGGTGACTCCCTAAAGTCAGCCAGAGAGTCAACCAGGCTCCCTTATGCGACATGGACTCCCCTAAAGAGGGGAGTCATTCTGGAGGCAACCTGGACTCCCTTTTGACGCTGTTTCTTCTCTCTTTGAACCAGTCAATTTATAAGTGAATTTTAGCCCTGATGAAGGCCTACAAAGGCTGAAACGTTGAACACAACCCAACTTACTGATTCAAGCGTTTTCTATTTTTTGAGTATCAACCAACCCGAAGGGGGTTTTGGGAATATTTTTACCACCTTTTCTAAAATACATATAGTTTGTACATCTATGTCTTAGATGCCAACCAGGCCTATTATTTCCCTAATTGGAACCTCATACCTCCTTACATCTTATAATGGTGACTGCCAGGAGTCAGAAGCCACAGAGAAGCCACATATACCTTGTCTGATAGAACCTGGCGAGGACGACAAAGGGCTTGGCTAATGAGCTCTCTTTTAGGGTCTTATAGCCGTAGTCAATGGTTGAATTGAGATCTCAAATAACCCAGACTTCTCACCTCATGAGCGCTTTCCTCCAGTGTATTTAATTGCAATTCTGCCTCCTCTCCCCACGTGTACTGCTCACAAGGAGACCACCAAATGGATGAGGCTGACCTCCTCCTGTAGGTGTCAAACTTAAAGTTGGTATCCCAACTGTTGCAGTGACGAATTTCCACTTCCAGCATGGGGATAAGCATACTGATGTTGTAAGACATATGTGAAAGTATTAAAGCTCTATGAGAACTATTTCCATACAAAACTCCCCACACAGTAGCAAAAATAAATTTTCACTGAGCAGTCAAAAATAAAGCAATTAGCATGCCTTTCTTCTCTACCACAAGGTGGCAGCTGTGTATCATGTTCACAAGATATTACCATTGCAGACCCAGTAGCTCAGCTCCATTCATGAACACATTAGTGCATTGACATCTGCACAGGTGGCAGCATATCTCAGATGGTTTGCCAATGCTTGAGTTTTCTCCATGAAAGCTGTAGATCTAGATGTTATGACACACTTTATACTAAAGTATTTAAGACTCTTGGTAACCAGAATTAAGTACACATTTGAGAAGAAAAGAATACATTCAGGACTTTCAGGTAATTATTGAGAGGGGTCAATTCTAGTCACCCCAATTGGGATACCAACTTTAACATGGATAAAGGTACTAATGCCCTCACAGTTAGAGGGCTCGCCAGGATATGCCAGACAAGGTATAGAAGCCACACTGACATGGCTTCCGACAACCCACCCCGCCCGCACCCGCTCGCCCAACCTGATGAATTTTTAAACTAGACGAGACAGCGACAGCAGCACCCGTCCTCCCCGGGGGCTTTTTTCTTTTTGCTAAAACAAAGACAGGGTTCCATGTGATCCCATCTCCATGGTGCGGTATGGGTGGTAAGGTTTTACTGATAGGCCTGTTCGCCATAGTACAGTGTGGGTAAAGGCAAGTGCATGAACTGGGTCATTACACTCTCACCTCTGAGGTTCCCTATAGTAAGGTACAGTGTGGGACACTCTACATGTCGGCCTTTTTTTTTTGCACTGACCCCCGTGACCACATAGGAGGTGGTAGACAAACCCAAAAGTGCTTAAATCTCAATTATAAATCAATCCCTGTTTCCTGCATCCTTAGGGTATTGAATATAACTAGGGGTTGCACCGTTTGTGACATCTAATTCCGCTCAGATTGCCCATATTACCTGAATTACCCCCCTGCACAGGAGGTGGTAGACAAATAGTTTATTACACTGTTAGTCATATATCAGAACATCAGGCAGGCGATTGTAATGACCCAGTTCGGGCACGTGGGTGGTGGTGAGGTTGTACTGAGAGGTCGTTGTAATATTCAGTGAGGCTTTGGTGTGGGGAAGAGACCCGGGGGGGGGGGGCACTCACTCTTTGACAGTACCCGCCGACTGCCAAACTACCGCCTGCCTAAAAACAGGGGCTGCCAAATCACCGCCCCTAAAAAATACAAAGCACCGCCCCCTGATTCCTCACATCTGAGTCACCGCCCCTGTTATTTCAGGTTCTCCTGTAACATTACCTGTGTTTCCTGATGCAAATAGTGCAGTAGACGTGGATAATAATTGTTTTCTTTACATTTTATCATTTATATGTAACTGAGACCCAATGACTGGCTCCTCCTCTAGAGTTACCGCCCCCTATTTTTGAGGGTACAAAGAGTCACCGCCCCCTAATTTTTAGATTCACCGCTACCGCTTCCGTGGGGTGTTTGGAGGTGGGTAGTCATTTCAGATCTGAGTGCCCCCCCCCCCCCGGGGGAAGAGAGCTGTTGGGTGGAGTCTGGTTAGGGATAACTGGCAATCAGGGCTCCTTCCCCTATGGTTTACATGCAGTGTCGTAAGATACACACAGAAAAGAAGTAGAATCACTGTAACTCCCGATGTGATCACTGAGGTAACTCTCCCCAAGACTCTAACGTGACTCCTTAACATTAGCAGGACTCTAAAATAACTCTATAATGACTTTATAATGACTCTGTTCTAAGACTCCCTAATGATTGGGAGTCACTGTGGGGAGATGTGGGGAGAGTTACCTCAGTGATCAGGGCTCCCATATGACTCCCATATGAGAGTTACAGTGATCCTACTTCTTCTCTCTGTGTATAATTTTGGGAGTGTAAGAATGACGTTTAGTTATACATCGTCCTTTGCCATATGAATGGATGATACACACATATGGCCTAGGCCTCTAATATGTGAATGGGGATAAGATATTCTGAGGATTTCAGTCATGCTAATCTCGCATGTTCAAACGCCATAAGACAGTGACGAGGCTCCCGATGCTTGCGAATCGATTGGAGAATACATCAGAAAAAAAAAAGTTCTAGCAAGTTGAGTATAATACCAGTCCTCACAGATACAGAAGCCCAACACCAGAGAACCTTCCTCTGCCATGTTGGGGGTGTAGATGGGGGCCCCTCCATGTCGCATGTCGATTTTAAGAAATGGCCATGTCGCATGTCCATGTCGCTTAATAATCCCAATGTCCCATGTCGATTTTAAGAATTGCTCATGTCCCCTGTCACTATTTTTCAAACCCCATGTCTCATGTCACTAGGCCTCATGTCGCATGTCGATCTTAAGAAATGGCCATGTCGCCGTGTCGAATTTAGCCATCCACCCCCATCTTGTTGGATGTGTATCCCAATGCCTTGCTGGGGGAGTGAGTAGTACCAGCAGGCTACACTAGGGGGCTACACTGACACTGGCCGTACACAGTGCCTCCCCCTGGACGCTGCGGCACGAACTACACAGGTCTACCTCCCTCTCTGCTGTGTATGCTAACCTGACTGGGGTATGGGTGTAGCCTGCTCCTATAGTCGATCGTTTTATATCAGGCCAAAAAAAAATGTTGGAGGTACCTGGAATGATTCGCAAACTGCCACATCGACTCGCGGGTCATCAAGACGACTCACCAATTTTTACTAGAACTAGGAATATCATGAAATTATTGGACATTCTTGTTAAAAAGCAATATCCTGAGGCTGGACAGTTAATTGGGTATGTGATCTGTTCCTCCTGACCAAAAATTTGCTAAAATTTCCGAAAAAATATGAATATTTTGCAAAATTGGGAGAAAAATGCTAGGGTCGGCCCTTTTTTGAACTAGGGTCGGGTGGCCTGAAAGACACCTTTTATTTTTTTTGGCCTCATCACAGTCAGGTCTCAGTCTGCTGTGTCAGGAAGCTGACTATGGCTTACAGATGGTTTGATGGAATATAAGTACAATACAGGACTTATAACTTTACACACACAAAAGGAATTTGATAAGAAAAGATATTGCATTATACAATCATGAAGAGTATCATAGTAGTAGGGGGTGTACATAAGTAAATTGAATTTATGACATTGTACAAGAACCGTTTGTCTCGTCTTTCGATCCCTTTTTAACCGAGTTTAGATACGTCTTTTCTGATTACAACCATTCTAGAAATGATGTGGAAGATTGGCATCAGCCTCCTAACATTAAAGCTCATCTGAGCAAAACCCCTATCCAAGGGCCTTCTAGGTAGAACACATTTGAAGGTCCAGGGAGTGGAGATGTTACACTGTAATGGATTTACAGTAGAATATAAATACTGTAGATTTACAGTACATACTATTGTATACCTACAAGCAACTGTACATATACAGTAGAATCTACTGTACATCCACAAAAATGGCAACCAACTTGTTACAGTGTATAGATATATTGAGTGTTTGCTGGAGTCGCAGTTCCATGTGTGCAGTGCAAACATACTACATGATACAGTCCTAAATGATATATCCCAGCCCCTACTTAATATAGATATTGGGGATGTTTGCACAGCTATTTCTTTTGGCAGAAAAGGGTCAAACACATAATAAGTGATGTCAGTAGGTCTTTATGGTGCATAATGTACACATAGACAAATACACATGGTATAAACAATGAGCTCGTCCCCACATATACACTGAAAAAGTAAACTTGTCTCCAGACTCGTCTAAGTGACTATCATAAAATAAACGAGTCAAAAGTTGTCTAACCTATCAGGTTACCATCCCACAAATAGAATCTGGAGCTGGCAAATGTCTGGTTTTGGGCTGGCACATACCAAGTGGGTCTTCTATCGCCAGCTAGAAGACCCGCTTCCTTGTCACTTAGACAAGTTTTTGACTTGTTTGTTTTATGACCATCACTTTGAAGAGTCTGGAGACCAGTTTACTTTTTGAGTGTAAAATTCCCATGATACAATATACCCTAACTCAAGCCTACATGGACGTCATGAGTTTGATGGATTACTCTGTGCACATATCATTGGTTTACTTATAGATGATAAATTAGAGAGAAAATTGTGAATGTCTTTTTTACAAATGGACAAATCGATGGAATTGACGCCTGCATTACTGAGAGTAATAGCATCATAGCTAGCGGGTAAAACACCCTTTGAGGACAGCATATTGCTTGCTCGGTTGATATGCTCGGTCCCTTGTCGACATGGCGAATAACTCGCCAGTGCTGCATCCATGCATTCTGTAATGACTCTCCTGAAGATTAGGCATGATGCACCAATACAGTGGTGGCGAGTTACTCGCCAGGGCTGTGTGAGTGCAACATGGTTACTGACAACTGCTGTAATGCAACATTAAATCATTGAAGGGTCAGAAAATAATTAGGGGACCATACTCTACCCACATGAACTGGCGTCCTCCTGTCCAAAAAAGGCAAATTGGTTGAATTTGCAGAATGTAAATGTATACATGTGCATACGTACACTACTCCCATGGGGTACGTCCAATATTGTTTATCTCATGCTGGTTTAAATACCTCCAAAAATAATGTGAAATTACTTTGTTTCGAATTGCCCTCATAGTAAAAAGGGTTGCTGCTTATTCCTGAAATAAGCCCAATATTCCTTGTGTGGGTGTTTTCTCGGGTTTTATTACATGTATAAGAAAAATGCAACATTTTAAGGACGACATATGCCTTAATGCATTAAGGCCTTGATAGGCATGATACATGAATGCAGCGCTGGCGAGTAACTCGCCAGTGCTGCATTCAGCATCATGCCAACCCTCTGGGGTTGAGACACTCCCAAAGGGTCATCATGATGCACCAATGCTGCACCAGTGAGTTACTCACCTGAGCTGCATTGGTGCATCATGACAACGAATGTCACCTTTTAGCGACATGCCGTCCTTAAAGGGTTAAGCAGGACAGACTAGACGCGGACGCCAAGACGTGACGGAGTGTGACGTCACAGTAAGTGTCGCTGGTTACTAATGGTGGTCACGTGACCGGATGTCAGGTGAGAGGGGCCCGTGTAGTGGGTACATTATTAGTGTATATGTTATCATTAATCATATTCTTTAGAGTCAAGATGATATGGTATAGAATGTGTAGATGTTGTCATATTGTTAGGGTGAATGGTATATGCATGGACATGATGTTATAATGTATTAATGTGTAGCTCTGTAGTTGTGAAGGATATAATATGGCACCTGTTCACATTGTGTAATAACCCACCATGTGCTGCAGGGTGGGATGGGAGGAGGGAGGGGGAAGGGGGGTGGGAACCCAGGGTTACATAACAGAAACTGGAGGAGTAGTCTAGTGCCTCCTGGGTGGGTGGGGTTTAATGGGAACCAATGGGAAGCTAGGAATTTCATGATTGACAGGCCACTGTTGGAGCCTGTGTGTGTCTGTATGGATATATGCTGTGGAATGATTAAAGATTGTCAGAGTTCACCTAACCTGTAGTTGGTTTGTTTCATTACTAGTTCAATAAGTTACTTCACCAATACCCACCGTTACAACTGGAACCTAACCGGCAGACCCATCAGTGACTCTCTTATCTGTACGGGGGTGTTGGTGTTGTTGGTGTTGTTGGAGGCATTAAGGACAGGCTGGAGGAGGTTTTGTAGGAGGATTGGTACAGTACGGTGTGTTTTTATATAAGGAGGAATAATGGAGCAAAACAATGCACCCGCAGACAACAATGTTGTGGATGGTAACCAGGACCCACTGGAGGTGGAGAGGGCCCGTGAGGCCATACTCCGGCGCAAACTTGACAATTATGCACGAGGTATTGGTAATGCAGATGGTAACAATAAGGAGGAACTAAGGGTTTGGTTACGTGCGGTTGATCATGCAGCTGCCAGGTCAGGTGCACCGGAGGACATGATACTGGACATGGTATGTTACCTGGTGAAGGCTGGGCTGGCGGACGTGGTGAATGGCGCCATCACTGACGTCGAGGAGGGTGAGGCACCAACATGGGCTACTGTTAAGGAGGTAATCAAGGCACATTTCTTAGGCCAGGAGGAGGAGGAGTTTCAAAGGGAGAAGGTGGACCGTATGACGCAACAACCCTTTGAAATGGTTCGGGATTACACAACCAGATTCACTGCTGCAGTTGCTAGTGCATACACAGCTGACCAGTTGCAGGAAACCATGTTAAAAGCCAGCTTAAAAAAGAAACTTGTTGCGGGACTAAGGGACAAACAGCTTAGGGCATTGGCTAAGCTTAACAGAGTGGACACATTGTCTGATCTAGCACAATCCGCGAACACTATTGCTAATGCACTGGGTTTGAATGATGACACACTGGAGGGGGAACAGGCAGCATGCTCACTTCCACTACCACCACCACCACCTGAGGAACAGTCACCATTCAACAGTGCTATGCTTTCGATGCAGAAGAACATGCAGAAAAGTATAGAATCAATGTCGTCATCGCTGAAGGCGCTAAAAACTAATAACACACCTGTTATCGCAGCGGTAGCCACACCGGAAGTGCCTCGTACACCGACAACAGTGGACAGCAGAAGACCACAGTGGGGTCCACCGCCCCCATGGTCGTCACCGTATGGTTGGGCCCCACCGCATTGTGCCCCACCCACTCCATGGACTCCATGGACCCAACCTGCACAAGGATGGGGCCCATTAGTCAGCCCACAAGGGGAAGGTAGTTTCCCACCACGAGGGATCCAAAGACAGGCCCCTGATCCAGTGCAACAAGTATTCAACCTGTATGGAGAAGGCTCACTGGGACACCACCCCGGTAGGGGCAGGGGAGGTGGGGGGAGGGGAGGCTCCAATGCTGCCTCAGGACCAGGGAGGAATCAGCCCTATGGTACATCCAAGTGCTATAACTGTGGAGAGATTGGACATTTTGCTCGTGAGTGTTATAACCCAAGAATGCAGGCAGGAGAGGGAAGCGCACTGCAAGCTGCACTGAATATGGTGACACAGGCTGCTATGAATGCAGCCACACAGCCTACACAACACAACCAGGGAAACTAGAGAGCGCCAGGGACGATAGGGTTAAAGTGACAATACCTGTGGAGGGTATGCTCATGGAGTGCCTTGGCGACTCTGGCGCTGCGCGATCGATGATGATGGAAGCTAAATGGAAGGAAATCTGTGCCAGGACAAATCAACCACCAGTCCTGAGGCAAGGACTGCAGCTTCGCTCACTGTCTGGACACCCCCTGCCCACAAGAGGAATAGCATCAATCAATGTGTTGGGTAAGAGCATCGATTTTTATGTTACACCGTCCATGAACCATGATGTTTTGCTTGGTATTGATGCATTGAACACACTGCAAATGACCCTTAGTTGTACTCCAGAGGTAGGGGGTAGAACAATAACATTGGGGGGTTTTCGATTTAAATGGGGATTGAGTGAAGGAGAGATGGCAGGGGTAGAGGGGTCCATCTAGAAATAGATTACTGGAAACAGCAATTCCCAGAACTATTTTCAAAAGAGGGCCACCCATTGAGAATAGCCAGCAAAGTTGAAATGAATATAGACGTGCAGGGGGCAGCACCTATAAGACAAAGGCCATACAGGTTAGCACTACATAAAAGGAGGCAGGTGGATGAGGAGATAGATAAGTTATTAGACCAGGGTATCATCACACCATCGTATAGTCCATGGGCTAGTCCGTTAAATATGGTCACAAAGAAAGACGGGTCGCTACGCTGCTGTGTAGACTACAGAAAGGTCAACAATGTCACAAAAAAGGATGCACACCCCTTGCCTCACATCCAAGACATTTTTGATGCGCTGGTGGGGTCAGAGGTTTATTCTGTGATAGATCTAAAAAATGCCTATTTTCAGGTAAAGGTTCCCGATCATTGCAAAGAAATAACGGCCTTCGTCTCACACAGGGGGTTGTTTGAATTCAACAGAATGCCGCAGGGAATGACCAATTCTCCGGCTTGTTGGCAAAGACATATTAACTCTGTTTTGGCACCATTTTTGGGTAAATTTGCTATGGTATATCTGGATGATATCATAGTGTATTCAAAGAATGTGGCCGATCACACAGATCAATTGAGACAGATCATGCAGAAGTTGTCAGATAATGATTTGACAATAAATTCCAAAAAGTGCACGTTCAGGAACCAGCAGGTTAAACTTCTCGGGTACATAGTGAGTAAGGAGGGGATCAGTCCTGACCCAGAGAAGGTAGAAGCCATTAGGGACATGGCACCACCAGAAAACATGAAAGCCGTCCAACGATTCTTGGGTATGTGTGGTTACTATAGACAATGCATCGAGGGGTACTCTGATCTAACCGAATCACTGATTCAATTGACACGGGGAGGGGTCAAATTTGTGTGGTCGGAGGAAAGGGACCGGGCATGGAAAAAACTCAAAATGGCACTCACCTCTGAAATGGTTATGGCCTATCCCCAGCTTGATAAACCATTCAGATTGTATACTGACAGCTCCAACCTTAGTATAGGGGGAGTGTTAACGCAGGCTGACTGTGACGGGTTGGAGCGGCCAATACACTACTTTTCGAAGGCTCTGAAGCAGAGCCAAATAAGGTGGGCCACAGTGGAGAAAGAGGCATATGCCGTGATATATGCCTTGAGAAAACTAAGGCCTTACCTTAATGGTGCACAGTTTACGATCATCACTGATCATAAACCACTGAAGTCATTGTTCCTGTCAGAAATCAATAACACACGCATTCAGCGGTGGGCAGTGTTGTTGGCTGAGTATGGTGCACCTATAGAGTACAGACGGGGAGCTCAAAACATAAGGGCAGATATGTTGTCTAGAATTAGAAAGAAGGACCCTGTTGTGGATGTGTGCGTGGGGGCCCTCCTACTGCTATACCTCACTACTACCTACTACCCCTAACTAGAGGTAGTTATCTCTCCCTTCCTGCTCCCCCCCCCCATTCTCTGTCCCTCTGTCCCTCTCCCTTCCCCTCTGGCTGCCTCCCCCTCACTCCCTTCCTGATTCTCCTCCTCTTGCCTCCCTACCCCTCTACCTCCCCCTTCCTCCCGTTGCCTGCATTACCCCCATCATATTGCCTTGACTATCTACATTCCCCCACTTATTGACTCCCCCTCCCCCTCACTTACTTATTCTCCTTACCTTTTGCGCTTCCCCTTCCATACCCCCTCCTCTCTCCCTCACCCCCTCCCCCATCTCTACCTTCCTGTCTCCTCTCCTCCATCCACCAACCTGTAGTTCAAATACGACCACCCACCAATAGAGAGACACGACATAAGGCCAAAGAAAAAAAGGTTTGTTTCCAGTAACATGGTCCTGGAGACATGACCCGGCCGGTCGTATTTTTTAATTTTTTTTTTTTTTTTGGGGGGGGGGGGGGGCGGGCTTCCTCCCCTGAAGACCTGTGATTACCGTGAATTCCTGAATATTTCATAGAATTTTTTTTTTTTTTTAATTAAAAAAAATCCAGCAGGGGTGGGGCCCCGACCCCCCAGGTTTCCCCTGTTGGTCCACCATTGTCTATTTTTGGGTGAAAATTGATTTTTCACTCTAAAATCGTTAATAATTGTCTGATTTACAGACTGTAATATGGCCAAAAAAATCAAAAAAAAAATCGCCATTTCTGCCTTGGTAGACCCGGTCGGGTGACTGGAAACAAACCTTTTTTTTTGGCCTTAGCTGATTAATTAAGCTATGTGTATTTCACGTAGTACAATTTGGGAGTGTGACGTGTGATGTGGGATTCATTAACCGGTCTGTCATCACATACACACACATATGGGGGTGTATGGAGAATTGATATCCTCTACACCCCCCCATACATGTACCCCCCCCCCTCCCCATCCCCTGATATAATACAGAAGCCCCTGCCTATATACCCGCACTACTACCACCACCCTACCTCCATACCCCCCCCCGGGCCCCACCCCTGTTATAATGTAATAAGTGGTGTTTGGCACCACCATGTACCAGCGCTGTTACAGCTGTGCACCCTCAGAAAGGTGAGCGTCACTGTCGCCAAAAGCACTCTCACCTGAAAGCCAAGCCAGGCCTGAATTTCAGGCGAGAGTGTTTTTGGCGACAGTGACGCTCACTTTTCTGAGTGTGTGTGTGGGGGGGGGGGGGGTAGGGGAGTCTGTTGGTTAACATAGGCCTGACCACCATCTCATTTGCCTACCTGTTTTCCCGTATACCTACCTCCAATCCCTGCCCTCCCTTCTCTTCTTCCCAATCCCTCCCCTCCAGGCTCCTCGACCTCCCTCCCTCCCTCCCTCCCTCCCTCCCTCCCTCCCTCCCTCCCTCCCTCCCATTCCTCACCCCTTCCTCCCTCTACACCCCCTCCCCTGTCTGTACATATGTATGGAGCCCATCCCTCGCCACCCTCCCCCCTGTACCTCCTATACTACAGCCAATGTCTGGGGGTTGACCCCCTCTCTCACTCCCTCCCTCTACCCCCCCCCCCTGCCCTGTCCGTCCTATGGTGATATAACCCACCCTGGGGGACTCTGGCAGACCTGGCAAGGCCATTGTCAGTACAGTGCCTGTCCCCAGCCCCTGGAGAAGGCTGGTCACCAGCCTGCCTATAGCCTAGGAGGAGCAGGAGCCAACCACAATAGCACTGGGTTTAAGGCGCACAGAAGCTCATACCTGTGCTCAAGGTATATTGGGTCGTGAAACTATTTTAGGATGATTATCACAAGTTGGAGAACATACATGGCTCTTCTTGAACTGCTCTAGTCAACTAACGTGTGACACGTCAAGATTGGAGCTTTAAGAGCTGATAAGAAGGTCTGAGCTTGTACTTATGCCAAATTATATTGGGTCATGGACCTGTACCAGTATGTTTATCAGGAGGGCACCTCATGGATAGTATACAGGATATCTTATTGTATAGATCTCAGGGAATAACTAGTGATACTTTTAAAGCATCATTCATGGAATAGACTATTCAGCCAATCAGTCACCAGAGGACTAGGAGTAGAGGTCCAGCAGATCCCACATCATACCTTTAAGTGCCACCTAGGGCTTTAAGCTAGGCTCCTAGAGAGGAATGCATTCATGCATCATGACAGCGCTACAAGGTTGATTGATACACTCCTGAAATGTCGGCATGATGCATAAATGCAGCCATGGCGAGTATAGACTCACCAGGGCTGTATTCACACCTTGAGCACCTTGGCATATCACATTAAAGCACTATGCGGTCCTTACAGGGTTATACTATTTTGTGAAGTATGTCTAGTCATGGTAGGAAACCACGGAGCTGGCAGAAGGCAGTGGCCAGACCACCCTCACCTGGAGAATCTCACACTGTATATAGACCGCCTACTTATGTCTTACGTCTGGACATGCTCTGTTAAGGAAGATCTGACTGTATGGCTATATGAGCCCTCGGATATGAGCTTATAGCCGTTGAGCTACTCATCAGAGGGGGAGTTACTAAGCCCCTATAATCAGACAGAGACAGAGACAGGCAGAACGGAACACAGAGAGACAGACAGACAGCAACAGCACGACAGAGACAGAGAGACAGAGACAGACAGAAAGAGAGAGGAGTGAAAACTCCTACTAGTATTGGGTATTCTTTGATGACCAATGCCTATCTTGTGGACAGCCTATAGCAGCACATTTATTTACAAAACAAGGGGGACGAGTCTCCCATATATATAGAGATGTCATTATGGGGAGAGAGGCCAGGGCTATTTACAGATATATACCGTCTATAATAAGGCTATTATTACATGTATAATCATGGGAGGGGAGGCCAGTGCTATTAACCTCATATGATATTATAGGGCATGATTTAGTGCATTATGCTGACATATACAGACTACATAGGACAATAGGGGGAACACAGACACATATAGAGTGATGTAAAATGTAAATAGTAAGTTTAGATTTACAGTATAATCTTCTGTTGTTACGGTATATAATCTACTGTAGTTTTACAGCATCTATACTGTAGCTATATAGTCAATTCTACTGTCTACCTAGACTAGACTACACATGCAGTAGATTCTACTGTATACCATGGCCAACTATGTTAGTGCACCCCGGATCTGGACAACACACGCATGCATTTGCAGCAGCACACATAGATTTGTACCTTAATTTAGAACAAAGTAGAACATAGTAACAAAGGCATCTGAGGCTGGTATTGACTTGTATGTATTAAAGGTGGGTCCCATCTTACTATAGTGTGTAGAAGATCTAAGGGTGGTAGCGCAGCCGCTACCCGCAGGTGTGTCTCTGCCTATATAAGCCTATATGAGTACAGCAGTGGTACAGCATCAGGAGTTGTTCTCTTAATATACACCCCTAGGAGGTGGTTATATTTAAGAGCTCTTTTTTTCTTTGAGAGCCTTGGTATCTAGCAGGGGTCAGTACCCACAACCTTAGAACATTGAGCCCAAAAGCTAACCAACTGCTCCATCGGGACTCATGCAATGATACTAATCACCCAATAGTATATATGTACTGCTTCTACCTTTTTAGCCCAATGAGCAACGCTATTTAAAACCTAGTTAAAAAAGGCCTAGGGCCTTGGCTTATATCAATGATATTGCCTCTCGACTCCCAGGAGTATATCCATCATATAACGCCCCATACCTGATGCTTCGGTAACTAGGAGGGCCATACTTATTCTTTAGTGCATTGATGCATCATGTTGCACGGCCAAAAATATTTTTCTCATTTCAAGAAAATTAGATAAATAAACTCGCTTGGCAGACAAATGACTAGTTTTAAGAAAAATAATTTCTAAATACTAGTCATTTGTCTGCCAGTCGAGTTCATTTATCTCAGTTTCTTGAAATAAGAAAATTATTTTTGGCTGTGTGACCGAATAAGAAGCCTGGATGGAGGCATCATTCTGTTAAGGCCAAAAAAAAAGGTTTGTTTCAGGTCACCCGACCGACTCTATCGAAAGAGGGCCGACCCTACGTTTGTTATGCAATTTTGAAGAAATGTTCATGTTTTTACCCCTTTTTGGTCAATATTGGGGGGTTCAAAAAAGTTGGGTTGTACATTCATGTTTAAAAAAAATAATAATAATAAAAAATCTGACCTACCGACCCTACATTTTCCTCCCATGTTACCTGAAACAAACCTTTTTTTTGGCCTAACCACTCAAAATGACAAACACTGAGGATTCCCCCTTAGCTTTGTATCCTTAGCACGTGGGTGTTGTATCAGGGGCCAGGGGGGGGGGAATCAAGTGCGCTGGCGCCCTCTACACCGCGGAGCATATAGGCAGCTGCACCAGCCTAGTAGCGGCAGTCTCAAACAGGAGAGGGAGGAGGTCACACTGTACAGTCCAGTGTGATCCAAACCTGTTGGAATGTCTTTAGTATACATGATTGGCATGAGGTGGCACTATTGGGCTGTAGGAGGGCCATGGTCATATAGCCTACCCCCAGTACATTTGCATTGCATTGAGAGAGCATGAATGAAACCCTCATATTGAGATAACGATAGAAGCTTTATAATGCTGCATTGAAATATAACTTGCAAAAGGGTAAATCTTCCCAGGAAAATATACAACAGAATTTAAACTTGAATAGCGTTTGTGTAATAACTGCTTAAAATATGGTTAAAAATGACTGTGTGTAGTTTCCACTCTAGCCACTCAATGCGGATGGCGCTGCGGCACTTGATTCCCCCCTATCAGGGGCAGTAGGTGTTCATTAACCCTTTAAGGCCAGCATAGTGCTACAATCTACCATGTGTCGGTATGATACTTGAATGCTGCACTAATTGTCCAGTGCTACATAGATGCTTCATACCAACCCTACAATACACTGTAAATAGTTAGTGTAGGTACACAGTAAAATCTACTGTAGATCTACAGTTGTATCTACTATAGAATGGATTTACAGTAGATTCTACTGTATATTTACAGTAGATTCTACTGTAGATTTACAGTAGATTCTACTGTAGATTTACAGTAGATTCTACTGTTCACCTAAAATGAACTGTACACTTTTAACAGTGTACAGTCCCAGTGAACTACCTCCACCCACTACATGTACATTAATCTCGCCAAATGAACATGGCATCTTGAGGCATTATGCTGCACTTAAAGGGTTATACATTTTTAGAGCTGCCCCCTGAGACAGAGGCAGGTTGAGGTTGGGTCTAATTACCCTGGACTTCATCAGTGCAGTAATTAGGTCGTTAGGAGAGCTGCTGCTGCAGCTACAACTGCCCACACACATAGCACATGATGCTCACCTGTGGTTGGGGCAGCTGGGGGAGGGGAGAGCATCTAGGGAGGTATCAGGATACCGTATTGACCAGGTTTAACCCTTTAAGGACCGCATACTGATTTAGTGCATTATACCCCTGGCGAGTATATCTTCACGGCTGCATTCCCGAAGGAATGGCATGATGCATGAATGCAGCACCAGCATTCGCTGGGGCTGCATTCATGCACAATGATGACCAATGACATCGAAGGAGGATTAAGCACAGCGTCCTCGCAGCTCTTGAATAAGTGCCTGGGATTGAGTGGTATTGAAATAAATAAATGAACCCGAAAGCTGTCCTCAAATAAGCGCCGGTCTTGTATAAGCGCTGCCTTTAATCGAGTGCTTACACAGGCAGATACGGTACCTGTGGTCGTGGCTGTGAGGAAGGAAGATTTAGAGTGACAGAAGGAAGTTAATGCAATGAGGGGGATAGGGATGGCGAGTTAACCATATCATGATGCACCAATGCAGCAACAGTGAATAACTGACCAGTGCTGCATTGGTGCATCATGCAGACCCTTTGAGAATGTCTCAATCCCGTAGGGCCGGCATGTAGCTTGAATACAGCACTGGTGAGTTACTCACCAGGGGTGCATTCATGCATCATGACGACCAATACATTAGTGCATTAGTTGATTATGCGGCCCTTAGAGGGTTAATGCAATGATTGTTGTAATTAGTGGTAAGTAGTGATTCTTACATCACCTCCCACACTACACCACTAGTAGACAGTTGTGGGCGACATATGGAGCTACACTGAAAAAGTAAACTCGTCTCCAGACTCGTCTAAGTGACTATCACAACATAAACGAGTCAAAAGTTGTCTCAGGTTACCATCCCACAAATAGAATCTGAAGCTGGCAAATGTCGGGTTTTGGGCTGGCACATGCCAAGTGGGTCCTCTATCTCCAGCTAGAAGACCAGCTTCCTTGTCACTTAGACGACTTTTTGACTGGTTTATTTTATGACCGTCACTTTGAAGAGTCTGGAGACAAGTTTATTTTTGAGTGTAGCAGGTAGATTAGCTATTACTACTGCTACCTCTCTTAACCCTTTATAGACAGAAGGTTCAATTTTGTCTCTGTTACCCCTTTAAGGACCGCATGGTGCCATTAGGTGAGTGAGTAATGGATGTTTAACGCCGTTTCGACAACTAAGGTCATATTCATGGCAAGAAACTTATATGAAGGTTCATTTATCGCGATAAATCATCAATATAGCACCAACGAAGATAAACTTGCCCGTATAAATGCAACCCTGGTTATAGATTAGCCAGTCATCCATGTATCACAACTATATAGGGCATAGTGCATTAACTCTTTAATTATGACATAATGCACTAATACATCATGCCCTTGGTCGTCATAATGCGTGAATGCAGCCCTGGCAAGTAACTCATGATGACAAATGTCATCCTATAGCAACAACCGTCCTTAAAGGCTAAAGGCACTGTGCTTTAAGGACGGATGTCGCTAAAAAATGACAGTTATCGTCATGATGCACCAATGCAGCCCCGGTGAGTAACTCGTCAGTGCTGCATTGATGTATCATGCCGACCAAGAACATGATGCATTAAGGCATGATGCCGTCCTTAAAGGGTTAATGGGTTAATATGAGTAGTAGCAGAGAGAGCTGTTTCTGTGGCTGCCTCCACACATTGCCTCACAACCACAGGACGCCGCTTCATGTCAGGCCACACACTATACACCAATGCAGCAAGAAAGGGTGACTTATCAGATAAGTTGTTGATAAAGTTATTGAACATTTCTTAAGTGTGAACGTACATGAATATAGCCTGGAAATCATGCATTCTAGTATAAACTTTTTAAAATATAATTGTCCTGTGAATCTCCTGATATGAAATATTTACAAACATAGCCATTATGAATAATTTTTTGAGGATTCTGCTAAAACCAATGTTAATACAACTTTATTTGGAAAAAGCCACCCTTTCTTGCTGCATTGATCTATAGACTGTTCTTAATACAGAGGTGGTCTCTGAGTTCCTGATTTCCCAGACCTGTTTCTCCTTTCTCCACTGAAGGAGGTCACTTTAAGATGGTATAGAGTTGCTCAAGGATTACATTGGACTACTATAACTGTCTGCTAAGTCCTGCTCATACCTGACCATCCTGTAAATTGATACAGAGGTGGTCTCTGAGTTCCTCAGTTCTAAGATAAGTCTCCTCTCTCCACTGATGGGAGGTCACATTAGGATGGTATAGAGCTGCTCATGGATTACATTGGTCTACTAAACCTACCTGAGGCCTGACCATATTTGTACCTCTACATGGGTAAAATTCGACACGTGCGACACGGCGACACGGCCCTTTTAAAATTCGACACGTGCGACACGGCCCTTTTAAAATTTGACGGACACAGGGAAAAGGGGTTAAAAATCGACCCACAGGAATTTTTCTCTAAGTTTTCATATAGCTAAATATCGACACAGCGACACGCCCCTTTTGCTAAAAATCGACACGCCGACATGGTTAAAAGTTGGGATACCCATGTAGAGGCACATATTTGCTCATACATTCTCCTACCTGCTTGTACCTGACCATACCTGTGCTTACCTGGCCATCCTGTGCATTAATGACATCAGCCTTTGGAGAATCTGCTGAAGCGTTATGGACACAATGGCTCCTGATATTCTGTTACAGGTACCGATACAGAGAGATCGCAATATCGCCTTAGGGTAGAATAGAGTTGCCCTTGAGTTTTTGGCTCGCTCCCTCTCCCTGCTCATCCCTGCCTGGCCATCCTGTGGCCATGAAATCAACCCCAGGAGATCCTGCTCAAACGTTAAAGACACAATGGTTCCTGATATTCTGAGAACCAATACTAATACTTATACCACTCAGACGAGGACATGTCTTACTTTAGCATCAGGGCAGGACACGCTCGAAACCTAAAACTCTCTTTGAAAGATTCGAAAATAATTGCAGGTCCTAAATAAGCGCACTTGGTAATAAGTACTAGAAATTCAAGCAGAAATGTGTAATCACAGGCAAATTACAGTCAATTATGCCAAATATGATTGAGATGAGCTTACATCTACGCTGAAAAAGTAAACTTGTCTCCAGACTCTTCTAAGTGACTGTCATAAAATGAACGAGTTAAAAACTTGTCTAAGTGGTAAGGAAGCGGGTCTTTGAGCTGGAGATAGAAGACCCACTTGGCATGTGCCAGCCCAAAACATGACATTTGCCAGCTCCAGATTCATTTGTGGGATGGTAACCTGATAGGTTAGACAACTTTTGACTCGTTTATTTTATGACAGTCACTTAGATGAGTCTGGAGACAAGTTTACTTTTTCAGTGTAGTCCTCCCCTCGGATGGTGGTTAATACAAGATGTATAGGGTAGACTAGAGCTGCTCATCACGAGCTGCTCTAAGTACCTGCTCCATGCTCCTCTCTGCCATTCTGCAACGAGCGGTGGCGCCACATGGGACAAGTACCTCTCTGTACGGAGACAGCCATCTTTAACCACTAACAGTGTATGATAGTTTATGCAGTTGAGGTTCAGCCTACACTGTATTTAACACTTTAAGGATGGCATGTCGTTAAAAGATGACATTTGTCGTCATGATGCACTAATGCAGCCCTGGCGAGTAAATCACTGGTGCTGCATTGGTGCATCATGCCGACCCTTCATGAGTGTCTCGACCTCATGGAGTTGGCGAGTTACTCGCCAGGGCTGCATTCATGCATCATGACGACTAAGCATGATGCATTAAGGCATAATGCCGTCCTTAGAGGGTTAATTGGGAGAGTGCCGGCTCTGGCTCTGGTACAGAATTGGACCCCTCAGAGAGTAGCTCCCTTCATGGACGTCCGTCTGAAAATGCTGCACCCCTGCAGGCTCCCTATCACACCTTCAATAGGCTGCTGACACTCACACACGCCACCCTTGTCTGCCGAGCACCTTTAGTTAGCCTTCAGGGTGCCGTTAATAATAGAGGCACCGTCGTGAGCTGCTCCTCCCCCGGGGACCATTCTGAGACAAACATCGGTGGAGAAATTCCCTCTCTGAGGAGTCCAAATCTGTAGCATATAGGTGTCACTTTCCGAACACAGTCTTTGTTGGAACTAGAATCCAGTTGCATGTTATATCATAGATATTAGCTTCCAGTGGTTCCAGATGGCTGTATCCATACAGAGAGGTCAACAGCTCAGGTGGCACCAACTCCTGTTACAGAACGCCCCGGGGAGGGGTTATGAGTTGTTGACAGAGGACGTGTGATATGCCTATGTTGCTATCATCATCATAACTGTCATTACCATCACCATCATCATCACGGCCAGCTCCAAGAGACAAATACCAGGCTGTATAATGTGTACACACCAGGGAGGCAAATAGCACAGTGGGTAATGAGTGTACTCTATACAGCAGTGTGTGCCGACCATGGACTATATAGATACAGCCGAGACAATGTGGAGGGGTGTCAGTCAAGGGGTGAGTGGGTGAGACACAATGGTGGCTCTACACTCCTAAATTCGATATGACGACATTTCTTAAAATCTACATGCGACATGAGGCCTAGTGACATGTGACACGAGGCTTAAAATGATATTGACATGGGGCATTGACAGTTCTTAATGAGCATTATTAAGCGATATAGACATGAGACATGGCCATTTCTTAAAATCGACATGCGACATGGGGACTCTCCCCCCCCCCCCCATCAGGAGCCCCACAATAGTGACAGCGGCAGGGGGAGATATGGGTCTATAGATACCCTACAGCAGCCTATAACTACAGTACCATGCACCTCTACAGAGCAGGAGCTGCTCCTATACCTACAGCACTAGCACCTTGTTATAACACTATCATATTAATACCTGGGGAGATCTGAGCAGATCTGAGGCACTAATTATACAGCAATAGCTACCTGTGTGTATCTGTACTCACATACACCCACTGTCATGTGGTATTACAGGATCTAAAGAGACTATTAAAGGCCCAGCGCCCCTATATATAGGGCTGAGTACCTGTCCCGACTGCACTCTGATTGTTACTGGACGTGCAGTAAGATCTGCGGGTTTAAGGGGGTTGTACTTTCCTCATCACTGAGTTGTGTTATACTTGGACCATACAGAGCAGGAGCTGCTCCTATACCTACAGCACTAGCACCTTATAGCATTTTTAATAACTGAGCAGATCTGAGCTGCTCCGGAGCAGATCTGAGGCACTCATTATACACCAATAGCTACCTGTGTGAATCTGTCCTACAGCAGCCTATATCTACAGAACTAGGCACTTATACAGTACAGGGGGCTGCTCCTATACCTACAGCACTAACACCTTATTATAACACTATCATATTAATACCTGGGGAGATCTGAGCAGATCTGAGGCACTCATTATACAGCAATAGCTACCTGTGTGTATCTGTACTCACATACACCCACTGCCATGTGGTATTACAGGATCTAAAGAGACTATTAAAGGCCCAGCGCCCCTATATATAGAGCTGAGTACCTGTTCCGACTGCACTCTGACTGTTACTGGACGTGCAGTAAGATCTGCGGGTTTAAGGGAGTTATGCTTTCCTCATCACGGAGTTGTGTTATACTTGGACCATACAGAGCAAGGAGCTGCTCCCCAGACCTACAGCACTAGCACCTTATAACATTATTAATACCTGGGGAGATCTGAGCAGCTCCTGAGCAGATCTGAGGCACTCATTATACAGCAATAGCTACCTGTGTGAATCTGTCCTACAGCAGCCTATATCTGCAGTACCAGTCACCTATACAGAGCAGGAGCTGCTCCTATACCTACAGCACTAGCACCTTATTATAACACTATCATATTAATACCTGGAGAGATCTGAGCTGCTCCTGAGCAGATCTGAGGCACTCATTATACAGCAATAGCTACCTGTGTGACTCTGTACTCACACACACCTTCTACCATACAGTATTACAGCATCTAAGGCCCCAGAGACTCATAAAGGGGTTGTATTTCCTCATCAAGGAGTTGCGCTATACTTGGACCTATTTACTGTAAAAGCTGCTTTGTGTATTGTTTGTAATAGCTCATCCAAAACACCAACTGCCATAGTACATGGTATTGCAGGATCTGAGGTCCCTGAGGCTGTCAAAGCAGTCCTCCTTCTGTCATCAAGGATCTGTGCTAGTTATTAAAGTCTAAAAGCTGCAGAGTAGTCCCTGGTACTCCACAGAAATAGTCACAGCAGTTCTGCTCTTTCCATCAAGGATCTGTGCTACTTATCATAACATATACCACCGGCCATAATTATAGCCCTTTGCGGATTATTTTGAACTGCCAATTATATAGCCACTGCATTATAGTATATAATATTATAACATTACTTGCCTTAAGGCTACTCAAACAGTCAAGGGAGTTCTACTTTCAAAGGAGTTCTGCTTTGTCATCCAGGAGCTATAATTAGCACTGAGCGGCCCTATGCTACTCACTATAACAGAAACCAATGTCAATATACCTCCTTGTATATTATCCTGTGCTGCCAATGATATACCCACTGCCAGAGTAGATCTAGATCATCACAATCCTGGGATTGACAAAGGAGTTGTATTTTTTCTGATCTAGGAGCTACCATTCAGATATTTCTATGTATCAGCTGCAATGGGTTTATAACAAGACTGTAGAGACAAAAGGAGTAGTCAAGATGTAGCTGGATTATAATAGATGTCCACAGATAGGAGAGCTGGTAGCTTTAGGAGAGGAGATGACCAATAAAAGGCCTGTCTCTGCAGGTCTCCTCTTTGCCACATGTGGGTGGTTAGGTTCATGATTTTTTAAGTTTCTAAGTTGTCCATGACACTTGTTTCTACCAGTATGGGTCACAGCCTGAGCTTGAACAAACATGGAGCTACAAACTGCCATGATATTTCCAAGTGAGGCCTTTTGGAGTAGATCCCACCACCAAGACATCTGTTGCGCTGTGAGGAATGTAGTGGTGACAATACTGCTCCTTAACATAAGCAGCTTTGAAGCTTTAATTCCAAGTTGGAGAGACATTTTTGAGAGTGGAAGCTAAGGCTTTCTTGCAATAGAGATATACACTTAGACGACACACGAGGATGAAATCACATGATACGAGGGAATCTCTTGCCTTGAGAGGACTAGAGGCAGACTGGTGGTAATGTTTCTCATTATCACAAACAATGGTGAAGCTCTAATTCCAAGTTGAAGCTTTGACTTCGAGAGACATTTTAAAGATGTGAAGCCAATTTTTTTTCGCAACAGTGCCCTCCCCCTGTAAGACATTACCTCGAACTGGGGGAAAAACTAATTCAGGAGATCTATGGAATTACATGTATCATGGAACTGGACTTTCTTGCCCTAAGAGGACTGTAGCGATAGTGGTGACAATGTTGCTCTTTATCATGAACAGTTGTGAGGCTTTGATTCTAAGTTGAACTTTGAAAATTTGAGACATTTTTGCAACAGTGCCCTGCCCCCTCCCCCCACCAAAAAAAACAAAACAACACAAAACACAAAAAAAAAATTAAAAATTAAAAATTTAAAAAAATAAAACCCACAAAAAAGAAAAAAAAAGGCCCCACCACCATGGCTCTACTTGGCCTGTGGGGCCAGCACCGTGGTCCTGGCCCCTCCTCCCTGACCGCGTGTTGTACGTCCTGGGTGTTTGGCTTGTACAGGAGCCGACTTGAGACGAATGCAGACCAGTGGAACCTGCTGCTGAACACGCTGACCGACCTCATAGAGTGGACGGCCCAGGCAGAGGACAGCATCTCCCGCCAGCAGCCGGCCGGGGGCGACATGCCCTCCGTGCGCAAACAGAATGATGAACACCAGGTACGTTGGCTCTTCTTTATTAAATTTTTTTCTTTTTAATTTAAAATTCATACCTTTCTAGGGGGGATATTTTTCTTAGTTTTGATATGATAATGACTTTTATTTTACTTTAGTAACTTTCGGTTTAATAACTTATTCATCAGATTTTTTTAATTTTTCTATCATCAATTTTTTTTATTCTGCTACTGTTGTTGCAGAAATGCACAGACAAAAATAATAGTCTCATTTCAAGAAAATAAGATAAATAAACTCGCTGTGAGACAACTGACTAGTTTTAAGGGGGGAAAAAATCTTTAAATTAGTCATTTGTCCGCCAGGCGAGTTTTTAATCATCTTATTTTCTTCAAATGAGATAATCATTTTTGGCTGTGTGTAAAATATTGAAAACTTATGTAAGTAACAAAAACATATACAAAAATATGAGCTTCATTACTTTGATGAATCTGTCAAAGCACCCATTGCCAAAGTCTGAATAACCGATTGTTGGACAACAAATAGACGGGAAGTCTGTGTCCTTCATGGTAATTTCATTTATGTATATTATATAAGGGTAATCCACAGGGGTTATGTAACCCCCTGATGACTTACACACCTTCCAGCAACCCTGCGGCACAATGCCCGCTCGATGAACAGTTCCCGGTCAATGAACATTGATTGGTCCAAGTCTATAGTCGCATTTACTGAGATTGTTGCTAGATTCAAGACAAATCCCATGCTTCTACCCAACTCCAATTATTTGTTGTGTGGCCACTAAATTATTGACCAATAATGATTAGATTGCATCATGATGCAGAGGATCTTAAGGTAAAACTTGAAGAAAAGACACTTCTCTTTGATTGACCTCATCGTGGCAGCAATGTCCTTATTCATCTTATTTTCTTGAAATAAGAAATGTTATGTTTGGCCATGTCAGAAGAGAGTTAGCTACTCCTAATAAATTGCTCCTCATCTGCTCATAGCATAGGTTTTTTAATTGGTGTAAGGAAATGGTGGATGGTTTTATACCACCTGCTATTTAACTGGAATTTTGCAACCACATAGCATGTGAGCAGGGCCAAAAAAAAGAAGGTTGGTTTCCGGTAACATGGTCTGAGAAGCAAGGCCCGTCCGGCCGATTTTTCACCATTTTATTGCCCGGTTTTAGAGTTTTTGCCGTAAAATCCTTAATAATTGTCCGATTTACAAACCGTAAAAAATGGCAAATGGCAAAATTTCCCAGAAAAAAAAAGAATAAGATGACCCGGCACTGTTTTGCTAGACCCGGTCGGGTTACCGGAATATAGTTTAATTTAAAGTGGGTATATCCGATTTTTCTTCAAATTCTAAAGCTTCCTTAAATGTATTCCAAACACTGTAAAGGTATGATATTTAGAGAATAGAGGTCAATTAAATGTCATCAATGGGTGTTAATAGGGTACAAAGGGATGCAATGTCCTCAAACCACAGGATTTTCTAGTGTATTTTTAATGGGGGGAATGAAAGAGTGCACGCTTTTATTCCAAACTGACCATAATTTGGGCAATAAAATCGAATTAGAGCAAAATCGAAGGGAATTAGCGGGAATGGAACAGATAGGAAGTCAAATATATTGTTTGTGAACATTCTGACTCATTTTTAGGGAAATCTATTTTTTTGTCCCACACATCGGATGTACTAACTATAACTTTCCTCATCCCTCCTTCTCCCTCCTGCAGGCGTTGCGGATGCAGCTGGAGGACAAGCGGCCTGTGGTAGAGCACAGTCTGGAGACGGGACGACTCTTCTTACGAGAAGAAGGCGTCGACGATAAGCGACACTCTGCAGACAGTGGCGAAGGTAGGAACTAAACCCAATTATATTTTGATATCAATGTTAAAGTGGCATTCTCTACGAGCGTTTCCCACTCACTATTCTAGTACTGTTCTAGTCTGCTATGTGGTAAGTGCGAGTGGTGAGAATGCCCCTTTAATGTTAACGACAGCTGGTTGTGTTTAAATTGAAGCAGATATTTCTAGAGAATACCTACTTCATGAAAAGCTATGAGATGTATTGAATAGTTCTAGCAGAAAGCTAATAACAATTGACTTTCTGGTTCTAGGATCAGATTTAAAACTAGGAAATTAGGGTTTGAATTCAGGTCACAATCATCATCAAGTACAAACCATTCCTGTGTTATATCCTGACAGCTGGATAGCTCCATAGACAGCTGCGAATAACAAGTCATCAAGGGCAATCCAAAAATGTCATATTAATAATTTAACCATCATTTCATCAGAACATATATCATCAGAAGAGAGAACAGTAATTTCCTAGAGAAAATGAGTTTGGATTTAAAGAAATCATTTTTTTCTAAAGTGAAAGAAGTTGTTTTTTTTGTAAATTTTTAACATTAATTTTTTTTTAAACAGAGTCGGAGGGGAGTGGTACGGAGATGACGCCCGACCAGGAGGCCCGTCACGTGGTCAAGAAGATACGACGTCACGTCCGGCTCATGAACCGGAAGTGGGCGGAGCTAAACCAGCGCTCTAACGAATGGCAGCACAGGATAGAGGAGGTCCTGGAAGTAAGTAACCAATCAGCATCGAGCTTACAACCAGTGCTCTAACGCCAGATAGAGAAGGTCTTAGAGATCAGAATTTATTTGATTATAAAAATGTTTCCCCCATCTTCTAATTTTCAATGGAGGCGTTGACTGCCTCTCTTCAGTTGGATGTTAGAGAGATGTCACCGCGTTGGCATTGATGTCTATAGATATCAAACTTAAACTTCACTTAATAAAATATCCTCGATATACTTTGGGTTATTCCTTGAATTAATGTGCAGTACTTCTCCCCTATTATAATTCTGATCCACCAGTTGTTTGACAACCTGCACAATTATGAACAATTTTCAGCTTTATTTGCTATATTTCCCTAATTAATGTGGACTATTTCTCCTGTATTTACCAGAAAATGGTGGCGTTCCACCAGTTGTTAGACAACCTGCAGTCCAAGTTGACGGATCAGGAACGTGACAAGGCAAAATGGCCGCCGGTCGGTGACGTCATGCTGGAGGCGCTACAAGACGAGATTGATACGTGCAAAGTGAGTACATTATTTGGTGTATATTGTACATTCATTCAGAAGTGCACCTTTATATGTAAAGTAAACCTAAGTGCCTTTAAATAGTGTATGGCAAGATAGGTCAACATTTGCACCGGCCAAAATGATAACAGAAAAATTGAACTGGGGTGGCAGTCCCCCTTGAGGCCAGGATGTCGCCGAAATTAAGTGCACCAGATCACAAAATGGCTTTTATGCCCCTTCTTATGCATTGAATTCTCCAAAAGTCCAAAAGTCGCTAGATTTACTGTACCAGGTAGTAAAGTCGCCTGGAAATAGGACAAATAACCCAGGTGGCCAGGTTGCAAATACACCCTTCAGCAGCCACAATAATAAAGGTTTTTGGAGTTCACCAGTTGTTCACTTTACTATTTTTTAATAGGTTTATTGACCATAAATTCATGTAAAGGTAGAACACGTTTTTCCAGCACGGTCAGTAAACATATATTTAATAATTTGGTTTGTGGAGGTTAACAACATCATATATTTACATGGAATGTACAATTAAATACTTCAGTGAAATTTTCAGTTCCTTGTTTTTCTTCCTCGTGTGAGATTGTCTTTGGGCACGATACCGCCTCTCTCAGGCGCGTCACATGCTCATTTATATTCTACTTAGTTTTAAGACACGGAGACACGACATTACATTCTCTTGTTGTTCCATTGCAGGCTTTCCAGCAGCGGATCGCGGTGACTCAGCGGGACATAGACCGGAGTAACGAGTTGGCGAACCAGTTCCAGGAGATGGACGTAGTCCTCTCACACATCAACGTGAACCGGCTAGAAGACTTAAATAACCGGTAAGTCATGTCTCAATAATAACCGGCTAGAAGACTTAAATAACCGGTAAGTCCTGTCTCAATAATAACTGGTTAGAAGACTTATATAACCGGTAAGTCGTATATCACAACGCTAAGCAGCTAGAAGACTTAAATAACCGGTAAGTCGTGTCTCACAACGTTATCCAGCTAGAAGACTCAAATAACCGGTGAGTCGTATCCCACAACGTTAACCGGCTAGAAGACTTAAATAACCGGTGAGTCATGTCTGAATGTTATTTGTTAACCGGCTAGAAGACTTAAATAACCGGTAAGTTAACCCTTTCAGGACGGCATGTCGCTAAATTTCTCGGCAGTATGCACCAATAAAGCGCCAGCGAGTCTCTTGCTGGAGCTGCATTGGTGTTTCAACCCCATAGGGTCGGTATGGAGCTTGAACGTAGCCCTGGCGGGTTACTAACGAGGGCTGCATTCATGCAGTATGTAGTTTTTACCAATCACACATTGCGAAATCAGTATTGAAACGACATATCTAACTCCTAGTAGTTGATCAACCGATTAGCAAATGTTTATTTCAACATTGAACTTACTTCTATACCCATTGGATATATCCCCACCAGTATACCTCCTGACTATAGGAAGGCATCTCAGTAGGTGGTGTGTTACATAGATTCAGGGTCTGGTACAGCACTAGGGTGGGTGTGGAACCGTTTACCCCCTTTGTAAAACGACCTACACGTAAACAGCTGAAATTGCATAGACATAATTCTTATGTTCCTTCCCCACACCCCTGCTGGGCCTATTTACTGTTCAATATGTTTGAACTGCGTACATCTGTTTAAATTCCCTCAAGTAAGATTACCCTATATTAACACATGGATATTAACTTTCCCAATTGTTAAAACCATGTATAGAAATACTCAGCTCATGTGAGCACACATATATAAGTGAGTTGTTTTTAACAATGTTATACTAAGCACGCTCTGAAACGTGTATATATAGGAGCATAAAGTGCTACAATGTACACCATTTCTGGCACACATATGGGTAAAAACTTGATCGGGCTATATAAACCATGTTAAACCGATAAATCTGGCTGTTCCTCCGACTGCATGCTATGAGACTGTTCTCCAGGTGATTCACGACTTATTAAGAATAGAATACGTAGACAGTCTAGTTCGGGAGAGCGGCCTATCTAACCCATCTCTTATATCAACCTGTTATATAACCTTCACTGGGCCCCTGTACCTCTCCTTGTCTCATTGTCCTGGTGACCACAGACGCTCTCGGTGTCAGGTTTCATTTCCCCATTTCGGACAGTAGATTTACTGTCATGAACTACACTGTAGAATAGTTTTTAATTAATCCACTACTTTCCCTTCCAGCTGGCGAGCCCTCCAAGCCTCTATAGAAGACCGGATTAAGCAGCTTCAGGATGCACTTCGAGACTTTGGACCCAACTCACAGCACCTATTATCCGGTAAGGCCGCTTTTACTTTTACCTTTAGGACATCCCCTTGTTTTAAGGGAGTGATCATTTTTTAACAACAGGGGGAGGGTGGTGGGTTTCCGCGTGGAGCGCGCAAATTTCCCCCCCCCCCCCTTACAGCCGAAAATCGGCTCGCGCGCGGGCCCTTTGAAGCATAGTAACGCGCGGGCTTTTTGGCTCAAAACAGGTTAAATTATTTTGACCCCCGGTCAAGGGGTCCACATTTTTTTGCCCCCCCCCCCCGGTCAAGGGGTCCACATTTTTTTGCCCCCCCCCTGTTGTTAAAAAATGATGACTCCCTAATGTACTATTGACTTTTGTCGTAATCATGCATCCAGGGGCGGATCCAGGGGGGAGTCCTGGGGGTCCGAACCCCCCCCCCCCCTTTTGGAAAAAGAAAACGATTTTTTTAATGATAATTTGATCCGCCATGACTCGCGGCGTGTCACTTTTTCGGTACTTTGGCGTTTGGTGGACCACCCCCCCCCCCCTTTTTTCAAATTCCTTGGTCCGCCCCTGTGCATAGATGCTGCCCTGGTGAGTTGTGCTGGTCCATTTTAAAGCCCAACCCCTTGGAGGTTCAGACAGGCTTACAACTGCATTTACAGCCTATGCCAAAATAAAAAGAACTTAAACTATCTAACGAGGGATTCTCCACTAGCCAACAAGGAGAGACGCGGGGGACAAGGAGAGGAGAGGACGATAAGGAAAGACTGGGTTATAAATCATCAACAATTGAGAAGCTTTTTGCATTATGTACACTGGTGAATTACTCACCAGGGCTGTTATGATGACCACGGACATAGCATGTTAAAACACCATGCAGCCATTATAGGGCCGGAGAGGCTGCTCCCAGGTAGAACAGCACGCGTTGTACCCCCCCCCCCCCCCCCGTGTTGGTGAAGGTCGGCGACTTCCGCTCCCCCCGGTGGCGCCCCCGTGTGGGGACTGCGGGAACCAGACGCCGACAGGAGAACGTCGTCCCTTCTTGTGTCGGGTTTGTTGTTTTACTTTTGCTGGGCGGGAAATGAATCTGCAGTTTCACCTGCCGGAGAGACAAGCTGGTGTGGAACAGCAACCTCATCCATAAAACTCTAGAAACAAGATACTAACAGGATTTGAAGCAAATGTGGGGATTAATTGGGTTGGCAAAAACATGCATCAGTATTTGTAGTCACAGGATGAGCAATTCGCTGTCACTAGAAGCAACATTTATTGGAGAAATTACTTTGGTATTGATATGAGGAAATTAAATCAACTCATTGCCATTTACAAGAGACAATTTCTATAACTTCCCCAATATGGACCGAGATAAATGATTGTCATTATATTAGAAATAATTGAAGCAATTTATATACATTGTAATAAATACAGGTAAGCCGTTGCAGACGTTGCTCGTTTGGGGGTTGAGAGCATTAGGGACCAGCCTATACCAATAGGGGTAGTTAATCTAGCTATTAAAACAGGCAAAACGCATGCATCCATTACAATCAAGGGAAACATGGAATCTCAATCCAGATGATCAACAGAAGTTCTAGCCATAACCATTTAAGGGCCAGTTAGGGGAGTATACTCACCAGGGCTGCATTCATGCATCATGCCGACAAAGGGTATATACATGTAGCACTATGCGGCCCTTAGATGGTTAATGGTCTGCAACACTATCCAATCACCAATAGGGGGAGTCCGTGTATCCACATTCGCTTTATTATCGCCCACACCATCAAACTGGTTCCTGGCATGACCCGGTGTTATTCTACCCACCCTGCTGGACACCAGCGAAACAACCGGAAGTAATCTGCCCCCAGGTCTGTACAGGCCGGTGCTGCCCCTGGCGGCCTGTGGATGTAGCATTCTCCAAGCAGAGTCTACACCACTTACCTACCACAATGTATAACCCTAGACCTGCGCTGGGAGAGTGAAGGAGAGCCTGCCCCCTGGCGGCCACTGTGTAGATGTAAGACGCCGGCACGTGCCGCCACCTGGAGGCAGGGAGGGGAACCACGCCGTGCTGCAGCGTCCCCGTGTGGGGGTCCTGTGAACTAAACCTACAGGCTGTCCACGGCTACATAACATAGTCAAGGCAAGGCAAAGATCCCTGGGATAACATACAGGTATACTGTATGAGAATGGAGCATTAGATACTAACATGTCAGGCGAAGAATTAGAAGGGGAAGGCGTACGTCACCCCTCTTCTTTTGTGTGTATGTGTGTGTGTGTGTGTGGGGGGGGGGGGGGGGGGTGGATGGGGGGTTATGTAAAGAATACTGAGGGATTTCTTAATAATGCCCCCCCCCCCTGCTTTTAAAATCCTGGATCCGGCCCTGCATGTATTTGATACATAGCATGGCTTACGTACCGTTGCCTAAAAACCCAAATCTATCGCAGCGGCAAGCTAATTGACACAGAAAAGTCAGTTATACAGCCAGTTCCATAAGCCCTAGAGGTCGGGTACACCGGTGTATATGGTATAGACAGGAGAAGCATGTTGAGCAGATGAGCTGCTCCCTGAGCTGCTCCTTACCTGGTGAGTAGCTCACACAGGAGATGGGGTGGGACTAATGACGTCATGGTGTGTGAAACTGTGTGTGTGTGTGTGTGTGTGTGTGTGTGGGTGGGTGTGTGGGTGTGTGGGTGTGTGGGTGTGGGTGTGTGTGTCGGGGAGGGGGTGGGGGGGGGGGGGGTGGGGAGACTACACATGTAGAGTACACTGGGGCTACAAACATGCAACCAGTGCAGTAGGTTATGGTTAGACCATAGGCAGGGTTATCCTGCTTTGTCATCACCTGGACCATCCATGTAACAGTAGCAACTACCATGGATATGCTTATTGCTTTCTCCGCCTCACTCCCTCACCCCACTACTCCTGCCCATCGCACTCCTCGGGACTCTTCCCTCCCTCCCCTCTCTCTCTCACCCCCTCTCTACCCCTCTTCCCACCCTGTCTCTCCCCCCCCCCCTCTCTCTCTCTCTGCCTCTACACCTCCCTCTTTCCATCTCCCCTCCATTTCCCCTCCCTCTCCCACCCTCCTGCTCTCCTCCCTCCCTCCCCTTCTCCCGTTCCCCCTCCTCCTCACCCCCTCCCTTTCCCCCTCTAACCATAGTGAGGAGAATCATCCTCTTGTGTCAAGTGCATGCTCTATTCATGGGAGCTACTTTTTGCTCCTTTCAAGTTCAGTTGTATGGGAATCAATATAAGATGGATGGATGGATTGAACTTTGATGTCCTTCACAACTTTTTGGGAGTATGAGGGATTGGTGTCCGACCCGTACACCCTGTATAGGCATTGAGCTCCATACCCATCGGTACAGGACACCCACCCTCTTTCAACGCTTTCCAAGCACGACGTGCAGACGAGCAGGGCTGAGTAGCTCTTAGAAACCGCCTCAGCATTGGGCACAGGATTAACCCTTTAAGAACAGCATGATACCTGAAGGTTTATCTATTGCTATGATGTACCAAGCACCCGTGAATATTTACAGGAGCTGGTTTGGCAACAGCCAGTGGTTTAGCACCCCTTTATGTTATAAATAAATAAGGGACATCATGCATAATAACATCACTATTTGTAATTTGTAAGGGGCGGGGGGGGGGGGGGTGTCAGCAGATTTGTGACATACCTTTCTGGGGGGTGTTGGGAGAAGTGTGACAAAGTGTGACATAGGGCTGGGGTGGGGGTTCCAAATGGCCAAAAAAAGCGTGACATACCTAATGGATCGCCCCTTATCAATTGACAATGCTCTTGTCACGATACACAAATGCAACCCTGGTACCAGTGCTGTAGTGTTGCATCGTGACAAAGGGCATGGTGCATCCAAGCACTACTCTTGCCTTTAAGGGTTAAGTTTAGCCCCTTTTGAGCTGCTCATATAGGGACTGTTCTGAGTCTCGTCACGAGCAGCTCAGAGCCTGCTATCCCTTTATAAATGTGAAAAATGGAGTTAACTTTTTGACTCCCGTTAGAAAGTGTCGGTCATGTCCTGAAGTAGGCTGACTCTGCAGGCTCTATCAGCTACCACGCTGCTATTGACCTGCTCATTCTGAGCAGCTCAGATACACCCCTTAACTCCTTAAGGCTAGGACAGTGCTTTGATGCGCTTATACTTTAGTCAGTATTATGCATAAATGCAGACCTGGTAAGTAACAGCGCTACATTGGTGCATCATGACGACCCTTCGAGAATGTATCTTACCGATAGGGTTGGCATGATGCATGGATGCAGCCATGGCGAGTTACTCGCCAGGGCTGCATACATGCATCATGCCGACCCAATAGCATGATGCATTAATGCTTTAAGCCGTCCTTAAAGTGTTAACAGTCCGTCCCATCGCTCACCTCCACCTTGGTAGCCCGGACACCGTTATGCGGTATCCGTGTAGGTCTGGGTCCCTATAGCCCCTGTCCAGGAGCTGGGCAGTCAGCTAGTGGTGGGCAGGAGGCAGGCTCTGGTGCCATGGTGGTGAAGGAGTGGTGTCTATAGCTCTTAACCCGTTAAGGGCCGCATGGTGCCTTAATTCCTATACCTTGTGTAGTTAGGGCCCCAGACGGGTAAAATCGACAAGGGGACAAGACCCTATTTCAACCCTTATGGACAAGGGACAAGGGAATGTCGTGGGGTGGCGACAAGGGACAAACCTACTTCTTTAAATCGACAAGGGACAAACCCCATTTCTTAGGATCGACAAGGGACATTGGCATTTCTTACGATCGACAAGTGACACAAATAGTGACACAGCTACCCCCCCCCCCTGTAGTTATGTTGCAGGGTATCAATCCTGTATAGGTCGGCATGATGCTGCTTGCATGAATGCAGCGCTGGAGAGTTACCCGCCAGGGCTGCATCTATGCTTCCAAGGGTACAGCACATTAAAGCAATGTGCGGCCCTTAGCGGTTAGAGGTGGGCTTCAAGATCCTGGCTTTGAGGTGCGGATTGCGTGGAGGAGTAGGAGGGGCGGGGAGGTAGGTGTAGATCGTGTTAGTGGTGATTGATGAGGATGTGGCATCTCCTTACCACATGGCTGTGTGTGTGGGGGGGGGGGGTGTAGGGTGTGTGTGTGTTGGGGGGGGGGGGGGGTAGGGTGTGGTAGGGTGTGTGTGTGGGTGTGTGGTAGGGTGTGGTAGGGTGTGTATGGGGGGGGGGGGGATGCTGTAGTTACATTCATGCTGCTATAGACCCATACACCAAGAAAGAATAATTGTTTCATCACAAAGTTGTATTTACGTTGGCTTCACGAGAATCCTAATATCATTGTCTGTAACGACTACGTTTGCAAACATTTTATATCAGGAGATTCACAGGGCAATTATCTTTCAAATAGTGTATACTAGTATCTTGAGGTTTATATCTATGTATTTGTCATTCACACTTCAGAAATGTTCAAAAGCATTATCAAAAACTTATCAAAAAAGTCCTACTTTCTTGCTGCATTGGTCTATACCCTCATGCTGCTAGTGCTGCCTCCTGGCGAGAGTCTGGTGCAGCAATAAGAGTCCACAGAGCTGCCACTTATCCTAGTTTACGGCTGGGACTTCAACATTGAGGTTTATAGGGAAACAGAAACCCAGTAAAGCAGTGAGTGACGTCTCTATAACATAATATTGAGTCTCTGAGGAATTTACATTATGAATCAGGACAAATAATGGCCATCCAAAAAGGAAAAACAGTGTTTAGATATTTATAGATAGAGAAGGGTCCATTCCCACACCACATGGTCTGGGTCTGTCTCAGTAGGTAGGTCAGGTATGTGCAGCCTCGGCCAGCGACTATCCTACCATGTTCAGCATAGGGAGCCGGAGCTGTGATGGTGTGGGAGTCCGAGACTGGATATGCGGGCAGGAGACAGGAGGTATGGGGTGGGGGGGGGTACCATACCTGTGCACCTAGCATGTTTATTACCTTCAGGTCAACGACCAATCAGATCTCAGAACGCGAGGTGCATGATGGGTACAATATGGCGGTGTGTAGGGGTCCAGGTGGGTATAGGGTAGATTCATCATGAGTCGGACACCTACCCTGAGACGGACAGTGGAATTTGAAGTTGTTCATGTAAGTGCCTCTACATGGGTAAAAATCGACACGGCCGACATGGCAACACGGCCGTTTTAGGCCATTTTTAAAATCGCCAGACACAGGAAAGTTGGGGGTAAAAATCGACCCACAGAGATTTTTCTCTATTAAAGTTCTTATATATCTAAAAATCGACACGATGGCACTGTCCTTCTGCTTAAAATCGACACGGCGACACGGTCATATATTTGGGTACCCGTGTAGAAGCGCATGTAAGATACGACTTCTACTGTTTATTCCTTGGAAAGAATAACACATAAACTTCACAATTACATGTATTCAAAAAAGGAATTGTCACAAAGTCATGTGTCCGTCTAAAGGTATCTGTCCGACTCCAGGTGGATCTACCCTATACATGTATCTATCTTAAGCTACATCATGACTCTTCAGTGCCAGACCCGCCCCCTCACAAAGTATTCACCCATAAAACACAGATAATGCCTCCACTCATGGGAAGCAATTATCTCGGACCATCTTGTCAGATGGCATATAGCGATAAGGGCTAGGGACGGTATACGCCTGTCAGCAGTCTAATAGACGCTGTATTGTCAGGAAGGACAGAGTAATCTGATGTGTAGGCGACCTTATTAAACTGCTGTATACAATATAGATAAAGTTACAACTGTTCGTCAGTTTGATACCCCCCCCGCCCCCCACATCACCCACAAGATGTCCTACAATAGGACAGCACATGATGGCATATATACATATATAGCCAATTTCATCCCAGTCCGTGACATTTCATGACGAGGCGGCAAAAAAGAAAAGGAAAATAATAAGAAGAAAAGAGGAAAAATCATATGAAGGGATATTGAGAAAATATCCCCGATTTGAAAGGCCTAGTCAGCATGTACTATTTTCTCAAATATTTTGGGGAAAAGGAGACCACAGCAGGGAGGATTAACAAATCGTATGGTGAGTTGCTCATGGTGCTGTGACGTGGCTGGGGAGCAGATGGTGAGTTGGTTACAGCAGGGACCCCTCCTGGTTACAGTAGCCGGGACAGTAACCCCCCCCCCCCCTCACAGCATGTGCACGGTAAGGGAGTGGTCATTTTTTAACAACAGGGGGGGGGGGGGGTCGTTGGGTTTTCATGGGAGAGGTCGATATTTCTTTTGGTCCCCCCCTCGGGAGGAGTCGAAATTTTTTCAGTCCCCCCGCTCAGGCGAGTTGAAGTTGGGCGCGGCCAACCCCTTTGAGCTATAGTAACGCGCTGGTTTTTCGCTAAAAATGGGTGCAATTTTGTTGGTCCCCCCCCCCCTCAAGAGGAGTCCAAATTTTTTTGGTCCCCCCCTTCAAGAGGTCGAAATTAGTTTGTCCCCCCCCCCCCCAAATCCACCAACTCCCCCCCTGTTGTTAAAAAATGACCACTCCCTAACCCGTGTACCCCCGGGGTGGTGTGTCTGTGATGTGTGTGTCTGGGGCCCGGGGTCTGGGGGATCTTTACGGCACAACACGTGGCCACAACCTGGGTTGTGTCTCACAAAAAGTGTACACTATAAATACTGCCTCCCCCAGCCCCACCCTGCCCTGTGTGCACCAGACTTTGGGTTACTTTTTTACAAAGGTACAGCTTGTCTGTGGTGATGAGGCTACGGAGCCTTATGGATGTTTAACACGATTCAGCTGGCTCTATTATCAGGGGTGGATCAGGAATTTACCAAGTACCAAAGAGCAACGCCTTCCTCTTGAATATTTTTGATAACGTGAAAATGGTAATTGATCTCCATGTGTCATGAAGTTAATAGGGAACGTCCCTGTCCGGTAGTTGCAAAGAAAGCTGTATTATATCTAATTTCATGAGAAGAGAGCTGTAGTCTAGCCCCGGGAGTCTAGCTAGACGTATAGATCTAGTTAGCCCTTGATGTGTTTAGTGTTAGGTAAGTAGTTAGCGCACTAACACGGTCAGAGGCCGGGCTATCATGTGCGGCGGGGGTGGGGGGGGCTGTGATGAAGGGCTGATTGAAGTAAGGCCGGGAATGTCACTGGGGCATCTTTTATCTTTTTTCCCTTGAGGTTGTAGGAAGAGGAAGCCTCTGGTTTATGTCTTTTTAACCAAGTACTTGTACTATAAATATGTCTGAATCAAGAGAAGCACCACTGTACCTATCTTAAAGCCTCTGATTTGTGTTTTTTAAACAATATAAATGTACAGGGAGCCTTGAATAAAGAAACACTTCTGTCAATATCTTGGGAGTTCTTACTGTGGCTCATAACATGTAGGTCGTAACAACGCTTAGGGGTTTTATCTGCATTAAAATTCAGATTAGAAATGGGTTTTTTTAAATCAAAATATTTAATTTTTAAAAAGGTGTCTCCTCTACCCTAGTCAGGTGGCTCCCAGCTGGTCCCATTAACCTCGTTCTGGACATTGACTGACGGCCACACCTCCCACTCTCAGTCACTCACAGTCCTGACAGTTTTCCATTTCTTGCTTCCTTGGCCCTGAGTCATTATCACTGATATGCCTCATATCTGAAATGTCTATTTGAAGTAGGGATATCTGGGGTATCTGTTTGAAGGTGTTTTAGATTACCGATACCACCCATATACCCGCTATACCTCCACCTGATACACCCACACCTCACACCCACCAGCCTACCACCCACACCTCAGAAACCCTGGAGGCAAGCTGTACAACCGCGATCTGCATTAACTAACGTGATCTGCAGTAGTGCAGTTTCTGCATCAGGAAAACTCTACCTCTCCCAGACGCTATCTGCATCAACACCTGTAGGCCTATGTGTTGTTTGTGGCACTTGGGGTATCTACGAGAAGTAAATAGTACTTATGCATTATACAAAGGGATTTATGGGGCATCTAGGAAGTATCTGGGGGGATTCTTTCATATTTATTAATAGTGCAAATAACGTTAACTACTGCTGATAACGGTTAGATGACTGTAGGCTGTAGCAGATCACGTCATTTTAGTGCAGATCACATCATTTTGATGTAGATCACGTTTGGAGGGTCTGCGTTATCTGCACAACAGCAGATCACCTTAGTTACTGCAGATCACGGTTGTACACAAGCCCTCTGTGCATGTCTCCATGTGTTCCCCAGTACACTGATAATCTAAAAACTCCGAGCCTTAGTCTGTAGTGGCTATCCCAGGTTAATCATATACTTAGAGATTGACGCACTGATATTCAAAAATGACTGAGGCAAAACAACATCTGACTATTGCCTTACTCAAAAGGACCTAGTCTAAAATGGAAAGACCTCAGTGAGATCGTCAGTACTGACCAACCCTGACCAATCTGACAGTATTAACTAACCTAGCTTGGTCAACTAGGGAGCCAAAAGAACACCAACTTGGTTAGGCACTATAGTGACTGAGAGATTAATCTCATAGGGAGCCAAAAAATATCAGTGTAGGCAAGCCCTGTGTGCATGTCTCCATGTTTCCATGTGCCCCCCAGCCCCCCCCCCCCCGACCCTGGGTCAGCGCCCACCTGACGCGGTGCACCTGGAGGTATGGACGGGGTATCTTTATTGTCCAATGGAAAATTGAGTGTGTGCATGTTTCAGTTTTCCATGTTTCCATGTAACCCCCAGTCCCCCCCCCCCCCGCCCCTGGGTAAGCACCCACCTGACGCGGTACCCCCTGGGGTGGGTACCTGAAGGTATGGACGGGATATCTTTATTGTCCAATGGAGGTGGACATGTGGTAAGTGGCATACCTTAGCCCTAAGCCCTATACTGAACCCCAGGTCTGTGACCCTGGAGGCAGGCAGTGGGCTCATGGTGCATGTTTCCATGTGTTCCCCCAGTACCTACACCACCCGGCCCGACCCTGGGTCAGTCTCCACCTAACATGCTATGAACCAGAGTCATGGACATGATATATCTTCATTGTCCAAGGGTAATCAAAAATACTTTTTTTTTTCATTTAAGAGATGAAACTTGAAATGAGATTTCAAAACAAAGGTTTCTCTCAAACAGGCAAAGGATCTGGCTGTTGGACAGCCTCTGTGTATCTATCCTTTCTTTAATTTCCTGGGGAATACTTTGGTATTACTTTGTAAACTCGCTTGTATAAAACGATAAAAGCCACCATTTCCCTCGGATAAGGTAACCAAGGTTCCGCTAGGAGAGCTGCTCATCATAGACTCTGGCTGGAGAGTGTGAGCAGTTCGGTGCAGACTCCGGCTGGAGAGTGTGGGTGCAGCTCAATGCAGACTCTGGCTGGAGAGTGTGAGCAGCTCGGTGCAGACTCCGGCTGGAGAGTGTGGGTGCAGCTCAATGCAGACTCTGGCTGGAGAGTGTGAGCAGCTCGGTGCAGACTCCGGCTGGAGAGTGTGGGTGCAGCCTGCAGGAGTCGGTCAGCCTGCTGTGGTGACCTTGAGGTGAGTGAGGTCACGGGGTGAAGGTCAGAGGTCAGTGGGTGAGCAGCTCGTGTTGCTGCGTCAGGAGCAGCTCAGGTACCCGGATGTACAACACGTGACTACAGAGAGTGTACCACGTGACCACGGAAGGTGCACCTGGGGGTACCTGCGTCTATGAGGGATCCAGGACACATTGAAAAACAATTCAATGCCGATTTGTTTGATTAACATAGATGTACTCTTATGTTGGGACGTGAAACACCCCAAGTCACTGGACTACCCCTTTGCTGACAGGTACATCTCAACAGCTGCACTGCAGTATCTTACTCCCTAGTTGTGATGTACCGAGAAACTCCTATCGAGTGTGTTAATAAGGACTAATAACTATACATATGTATGGGCCTATATCAGGGTTTCCTTTGTGAGTCCTGCCAACAGCTCACCTTGCAGCATATTACACTAGACCTGTCAAGGCAGTGCTTGCCCCGGCCTTGTCCACCTCACACACACAAACAAGTGGGGGTGCAGAGGGGTCCCCCCCGAGGTCACAAAGTCGCCTCTTTTAAGGGCTACAGGTCGCAAAGTCGCTTTTTTTGGCAAAAATATCCAGGTCGCAGGTCACTTTTGTATTATATATCAGTATGGCCAGTTGAAAACAACAGGTCGCAGGTCATAAAAATTATTGGTTCAGGTCGAAAAGTCGCCTGGAAAACGGCCCAGGTCGCCAGGTCGCCTTTTACCCCTCTGGAGCCACACAAGTCTTAGAAGACGCTGAGACACCTCTGACACTTCTCTTGCTAATATCTGATGAAGTACAGTTTAAAGGTGGTCAGGACGTGACTTAGACCAATGACGTACATACCGCGTACATAGAGCTATGTAGGTCTCTGCTTAGACTGGGTCGAGGTCCAGGTGTGAGTTGGGGTTCAGCCTGGTGTGGGTTTACACCTGGGGCTGGGTGGGTGTATGGTGTACTGGGACAGTCTGAGAGGAGTGGTGGTGGGGGGGGGGGGGTGGACGTGGTGTGAGGTAGGTTAACCTGCCGAGCTGCTCACCACCTAACGGAGCTGTTTACCGACACTTCCTAAATTTAAGACCTCCTCTAAGGACATGACAAGCTGACCTTTCAGGAAAATGTTCATTATGTCAAGTTCTTCAGAATGCTCAACAAGACGTTGTCCAGAATGTACCCAATGTCTCTGTACAATACAGAGATATCAGCCCGGTAACAATAATTAAAGCCATGGATGGTGACATCCTCACGTGCAGCACCAGATAGGGGCAATCCTAAGTAGCCCAGTCTCAGGCCCCGACTCTATAATAGTAGAGTCTGGGCAAACTGATATAAAAAAAAACTGTTTCACTAACTTTTCCTTAGGAGTTGACCAACAAATCCTGTACACCAATTCCTGTGCACAGCCTGATAGGAAGTAACTAAGTATAGCAGTCCCACCAGTCCCATTTTGAGCCCTTGTGGCGGAAAAGGGTACTGGTTGAGCGAGTCTGAAGTAGCCAGGAGCTGAGGGACAGAGTATAAGCTGCGTCCTGCCGTGTACTGACCCCCCCCCCCCCCCCCCCCCATGCTGAGAGGTATTCCTCTCACGTGATACCAGTGACACCGGGCGTCCTTTATAATACAGCCGCTGATAGCTGACACCTGGTGGGCTAAATAGACACTAATAGAGCCCTCAGCGCCCCCTCACTGGGTGGCGGTATGGGGGGGGGGGGTACTGAGCTCTGACACTGGGTGCAGCCCTTCCTTATTCTACCACCACTTTGTATGACCTTTTCCCTAGGCCTGCCCAAGTCTATGTATTTGCAAAAAGACAAACACGGATTTTTTTCTATACTGAATCTGGCATCTGCTAGCGAGGCCGACAAAGGGCTGCCCTAATGAGCTGGACAGGATAGCCAATGTCTCAGGAAAATTAGCAGGGCAATAAAATGTGGGTTGGGACTGGTGTTATCTTCTAGGATTTCCACTGTGAGTTATAAAACTGGTGGTAAATGCCAGCAGATGCCAGATTTTTTTCTACCTTCTCCTTACTCTAAGTAAATCAAAATAAATCTGCAAAAGGGAAACAGTGGTAAAGGAAACTTAGATCATATTATATCATAATATTGATAATACAATTAGATTATAACTATAAACTGCTATTTGTCAGCAACATTAATTTATTTTATAAATGTTCTAGGAAAGAAACCGTGGCCTGTATGTTCCTAAAAGGTGACCTCTTTGCACCGAGAGTTGACCCCTGTATCTATAGTTACTGCCTGCTCACTAATGAGGAGGGGACAGGACACGTTCAGGAATAGATGGCGCTATCTATAGGACACCAACCTAGTCCTTTAAAGGTCGCATAGTGCTTTAATGTGCTCTGCCCTTTGTCGTCCTGATGCATGAATGCAGCCCTGGAGTCTACTCCCCAGGGGTGCATTCATGCATCATGCCGACCCTTCGGGAGTGTACCTAGCCCATAGGGTCGGCATTATGTTTGCATTCAACACTGGCGAGTTACTCCCCAGTGCCAAAGGGCATACTGCATTATTACTTTATATTAAAGCACGCTGCGGGCTGTAGAGGGTTAACTGCCACATCCTACTGTGAGTACCTGATAGGTCACACCAACCAGACAGCAACAGACAGTCTTTGTACTGCCTGGTGCTCTAAAGGTCGGTATACACGGCACGTCTTGTGTTGTCTGGACTTGTCTGTTGATGTCAAACATGTTTGAAAACTTTTGTCTGCTGTCGGCTCTAGTCTGCTCTAGTCTGCACAAAATATGTGTGTATACCTGACTCCAGACTACTCACAACATGTTGCGAGTGACTCAGCCAATCAGGGAGCCCCTCAGACTCATGTGACAACTAGCTCAGAGGAACCCACTGACCTACTTTCTTTAGTAATACAGTTTTCCACCAGGATTCTACTCAAGACTTTAGCAGACAGGTCTGAAGCAGGAGCCGTGTATCATCTGCTACAGACAAGACAGGACAATACAAAATCTCCTGATGTTTTGTCTTGTCCAGTCCGCTGAAAATGTGCCGTGTATACCAGCCTTTAGACATGAACACAGAGGTACAGACTGAGTGTTGTCTGAGTCAATTCAATTCAATTCAATTTGTTTTTATTCACAACCTCATCAGAGGTAAAGGAATGAAGAAAAGAGATCAGATTTAGCCGATAGTTACATTGGCATCACTGTACAAACAATATAAAGTATCATGTCGTATGGACATATATGCAAGTATGAATCTACTTCTAGTAATAACATTTGCGTATAGTAAGTGGGTATAACTGGTCATCCGCTGACTGGTCACTGACTTCCTGCCTGTCCTGCTGTCCTCCCCTACCCCAGTATCAGATACGGCCTTATTATAGACTTCCTGGATCTGTCCAAATTACAGGTTTCTCCACGAGTGGTGCCTTGGATCGTATCAGTGTTGACTGGGACCTCCAGTCCAGTGTAGGCATCGGCCCCAGTTTATATGATGCAATCCAAGTAGGGACGAGTAGAGAAACCATGAAGGAGTTTGGACCGATTAGTATTTATGTTCATTTGATTATTGATTAACTCCATTTAAAAGCCATCCGATTCCCATTTCATTTCCTGTTCCTTCCCCTACCTCTATCTCTGTGTGTTACTCTGTCTCTATCTCTCTCAGCCTCTCTCTCTGGCCCTCTCTCTGTCCATGTCCCTGCCTCTCCCTCTCGCTCTCCCCTACTCCCAGTTCTACAAGAACACATGTCCCAGGGGTGGGTTGTATCTGTTGTCCATGTGTCGGCACCACTCCGGTTCCACTTCTGGTTTTGTCTTTTCGTCTCAGACATTTACAACCAGTCCCTGGTTACCCGGAGTCTGTGTGAGCTGCTGCCGACGTTAACCATTTAAGGACAGCGGAGTGCATTGATGCATCATGTCCTTGGGCATGATGCATGAATGCAGCCCTGGCTAGTAACTCGCCAGGGCTGCATTCAAGCATTATGGGGACCCTACAGGGTTGAAACACTCTCAGAGAATAGGTATGGTGCACCAATACAGCACCACCCAGCTGACAAAAAAACGTTATTTTACGTCAAAATAACGTTTTAAAACTTCATATAACGTTACGCCATGGTGAAGAGCCTTAGAGAAACGTTATATAACGTTATATAACGTTATAAAATGCTGTATAACGTTTTTTGTTTACTGGGCAGTGACTTACTCACCAGGGCTGCATTGGTGCATCATGATGACATACCGTGCTAAAAGGGTTTGATAACTCGCCCATGCATCATGCATACTGCCCTTTGGGATTTGATACACTCCCTATACATCGGCATGAGGCAGGCATGATGCACCGGCGCTACATGAACCGATTTCTGACCAATGAACATGAAAAGTGCGAGGCACCATGCGGTCCTTAAAGGGTTAAAATATAAGGCACCATGCGGTCCTTAAGGGATCGTAAGGCGTTATGCGGTCCTTGAAGGGTTAAAATGTAAGGCACCGTGTGGCCCTTAAAGGGTTAAATCGTGAGGCATTATGCGTTTCTTCAAGAGTTAATGGTGCTAACAGACAGAACAAAAAGCTAAAGTCAACACGGGCCGGGTACCCGGGGGGGTACTCAATTTTTTTTTGACACGGGTGTGCGGCTGGCCCTTTGACAACCCTTACCCTTGGTGAGGGGGATTTTGGTCAGAAATGACCCTTGGTGAGGGGGATTTTGGTCAAAAGTGACCCTTGCTGAGGGGGATTTTGGACAAAAGTGCCTAGGTTTTAGCAATTTTCCCCGAGGAGTCAGCCTTGGTGTAAGAATTTTGGTCAAAAGTGACCCATGCTGCAAAGAATTTTGGCAAAATATTACCCTTTTTGGTGGGATTTTGTTGAAATCTCCAAAAAGTGACCCTTGGTGAGGGGGATTTTGGTGAAAATTGACCCTTGGTGAGGGGGATTTTGGTGAAAAGCAGACCCTTGGTGAGGGGGATTTTGCTCAAAAAGTGCCCTTCCCAGCCGCACACCTGTGTATACAAAATATATGAAGTGCCCCCCCCCCCCCGGCGTACGCGGCGTGTCTGCCGTAATGTCAGAGATGAGTGCTCGGTTCAAGTCTGGGAGAACTACCGGTACATGTAGGACAGGACGGGGAGTAAAGAAGTCAGAGTGTAAATAAACAGGCGTGAGGAGCAGGGAGACATGTCGGGGATAACACTATACCCTGACCGTATTGGGGGAAATACCTAACATCACTTTGTTACATTATGTCAATGTCTGCCATCAATGTTGCAACATCAGCTGCAACCTTACTCTGTAAAAAGTTGCAATGGTAACCATTTGTGTAGGTGTACAGTAGATTCTGCCGGAGGTGTACAGTTTATTGTAGGTAAACAGTAGAATCTACTGTAAATCTACAGGAGATTCTATTGTAAATCCATTCTACAGTAGATTATAATGTGTACCTACACTAACTTTTCACAGTGTAGATGGTGTCTGCAAGACTTCCTGGACAAGATTATTTTAGTGCCACATATACATTCCATGTCACAATGTTATGAATGTTCCCTCACCATTGTTTCTACACTATGGGGAGGAGTCCCGTAAGGAATTCCTGAAGGATCGAGGTAGAGTAGGGAGCTGTGGCAGTCAGGTTAAGGCATACAGCATGTAGGGGTGGGAGACAGACGTGAGATGTACACAGAGAGAAGAAACAGGGGCAAAAGGGAGTCCAGGTGCCTCCAGAATGACTCCCCTCTTTAGGGAAGCCCAGGTGACCTAAGGGATCCTAGGTGACTCTCTGGCTGACCTGAGGGAGTCACTTGAGGGAGTCATATGACCCAGAGAGCTATATGACTCCCGCATGTGACTCCCCTTAGGTTAGCCAGAGAGTCACCTAGGCTCCCTTATGCAACCTGGACTCCCTGCAGAGGGGAGTCATTCTGGAGGCAACCTGGACTCCCTTTTGACGCTGTTTCCTTTCTCTGTGTAAGGTTAAGGCATACAGCATGTCGGGGTGAGGGGTAGAAGTGAGGTGTAGGTTATAAAGGGTATGTAGGGGTGCGGGGCTGGTTAAGGTGTAAGATGTATGGAGTAGCATGATGTACACCTAGGCTACATGATGGATACCGCCCTATCAGGTGTTATCTGGTGTTACATTTGTACCACACCACAGCACCAGCCTCGGTGGGAAGGGATGGGGGAGGCTCTTAGCATGTTCTGTTGGTGTGGGAGAGATGGTACACTGTAAGTAGTAAACAGGGGTGGATACAAGAGTTTTGTAAAAAGAAAAAAAGAAGAAGGGAATTTAATAAAAAAAAAAAGGAATTAAATAAAGGGGGGGTGGGCTATTGTTTAAAAAAACACTAAAATATTTGCATTAAATAAACTTAATTTTGGGCTAAGATAGCACGATGGATCTGTCCATATAGCGTAGCTGCAGTATATTGTAAACTTGAATTAATAAGCATCAAGAAGCCTAATGGGCATTGCAGATCACTGGTATGGTAAATTGGTAGACAGAAATATATTAGTCCGCTAAATAGCCAGCAGTTGGACAGAACGTATATCTATTCTTATATTTTTGGTCTGCCTTAATTGGTATTGACTCAACTAAGTGTGTACTACTGAACAACATAACTGCTGCATTCTACATACATTGCTTCAAACATGTCTGTACAGACATAGAGCCATAGCCGGATAAAGGTGTGCGTGGGAGCAGGTCATCTAACTCACCGGTGGGAGGGGCCTGGGTGGTAGGGCCAAATTAAAAAAAAAATTGTTTCCGGTCACCTGACCGGGTCTAGCAAACAGTGCCGGGTCCCCTTACTTTTTTTGATTTTCGGAAAATCTTGCTATTTTCCAGTTTTTATGGTTTGTAAATCGAACAATTATTAAGGATTTTGCGGCAAAAACTCTAAAACCAGCCCCTAAAAAGATGAAAAGCAAAAAAAAAAAAAAAAAAAAAAAGAAAAGAAAAATCCGACCGGCCGGGTCTGCTTTGTCAGACCATGTTACCGGGAACCGAATTTTTTTATATTTTGGCCTTAGTAGGTGAGTGAGTGGGAGTGAGTGGGAGGCGGGGAATGGGTGGCCCTGGGAGTGTGTGTGTGTGTGGGGTGTGTGTGTGTTGGGGTGTGTGTGGGGGTGGGTGGGAGTGTTGTTTGTTCATGTAACAGACAAGGAGTGTTTCCATCCCCCCAGACTCCATCATGGCCAACAATGCTACACCCTCCCCACCACCTCTTAACAGCAAACACTGCAGCTTACACTCATTTAGGGAGAGATCATTTTTTAACAACAGGGGGGGGGGGGGGATGGATTTGGGGGGGGGGGGGGCAAAACATTTGGACCCCTTGACCGGGGGGGGGGGGGGCAAAACAAATTGGATCCCTCTTGGGGGGGGTCAAAATAATTTTACCTGTTTTGAGCCAAAAAGCCCGCGCGTTACTATGCTTCAAAGGGCCCACACGCGAGCCAATCTTCGATCCTAAGGGGAAAGAGAAATGTCCCTCTCCCCTATATCCCAGGTACACCCAGGGTTTCTGTTTACCCTCATAAAAGGTCTTATCTTCTTTACTAAGGACTCCCTGTTGTTGCATTAAGACCTTGGCAACTGTCTTATCAGTTGGCATGGACAGTTGGGAAGGACCGGTCAGACAGTGGGTTCAGTGCATAGTCCTAAACTGAGCGACATGATAAACTACTAATGGCCACACCAAAAAAAAAGTTGGTCTACGGATTTCCCGCACCATATTTTTGAAAATGCAAATTTTTGTCTATGGATGCGTCCGCATCATTTTCTGAGGAATTTGAACTCTTTTTTTCGATGGCCCTTTTTCTAATCGATAGCCAGATTTGGGAGTTTGCAAAAAAAAAAATCCCTAAGAAACAAATAAAATATTGCCCACTCCACTTGAGTCTTGATTTAAGGTAAAAATCCGCAGACAAAAAAAAATTGAAAAAAAGGGTTCATATGCTCGCACCATATTTTCAAAATGAAAATCCGTCGATCAACTTTTTTATTTGGTGTGGCTTATAGTATAGGTGCCTGTAAATACAGGCATTTACTTAAAGTATAAGCACCTTGCCCAGTTTAAGCCTGTGGTCCAGTGGGTCTTCACTAGAAGGCCATAGCTAGGTCTTTAGACATCTCAGTTCGGGGTCTATCCCTTACATATACCCCCCCCCCCCCCCCCACCAGTCCATCACTGTAGTATCTCCGCGGTATCAGGGTGTTTATGACACGTGAGTGAGTAGTAAGAGTTTTCAGCAGCAGATCACATCTACACCACCCTGACTGACGCCTGGTATCTCCCTCACACCGAGGTACCGGCCCACCCCCCTCTCCCACACTACTTGTACCTTAGGGAGTGATAATTTTTTAACAACAGGGGGGAGATTTGGACCCCTTGACCGGGGGGGTTATAAAGAATTTGGACCCCTCTTGGGGGAGGGGGGTCAAAAAAATTGAACCTGTTTTGAGCCAAAAAGCCAGCGCGTTACTATGCCTCAAAGGGCCCCCGCGCGCGCCGGTTTCCGAACCGGGGGGGGGGGGGGGTAAAAAAATTCGACCCCTTTATCGGAGGAGGGGGTGTAAAATATTTCGCACACTCCTCGTGAAAACTCACCACCTCCCCTGATCACTCCCTTTAATAGGATGCGAGGACTGGTATAGGGTGCCATAAGCAGTATATAGTATATTGCGTCTAAGAACCTTAGAGTTATAAGGTATCTCACCACCAGATGATCACACATAGGGTAGATTCACCTTGAGTCGGACACATACCTTAGAATGGACACTTGAGTTTGTGCTCATTCAAACATTCTGATCTATTCATTTGAGGATAATGGTAAAGTTAAAGTGTCATTTCTTCCAATAAAATCACAAATACAACTCTTATAATACAGGTGTAATTTGTAATCAGTGACCGTCTCAGGGTATGTGTCCGACTCATGATGAATCTACCCTACACTACCTCTTACTAAGCTGCTAAGAGAGTGGTCATTTTGAACAACGGGGGGGGGGATCAGTTGATTTTCACGTGAGCGGGTCAAAATCTTTCTGCCCCCCCCCCCCCATGGGAGGGGTCGAAATATGTTTGGTCCCCCCCCTCAGGCAAGTTGAAATTGAATGCGGCCGACCCCTTTGAGCTATAGTACTGCGCAGACTTTTTCACTAAAAAGGGGTGCAATTTTTTGGTCACCCCCCCTCCAGAGGGGTCCAAATTTCTAGGTACCCCCCTTCAAGGGGTCCACAACGTTTTTGTCCCCCCCCCCTTAACCCCCCCCCCCTTAACCCCCCCCCCCCTGTTGTAAAAAGAAAATGACCACTCCCTTACTAGGATTTACTAAGCTGTTAAGTCGTGTCCCCCCCCCCCCCCCAGGAGCCTATAGCTCAGTCTACTCCTACATTACTTCTCCCCCCCCCCACCACGACCAGCAGGCAGTCACGTAGTGGGGAGGTAATCACGATTTTTGTCCTGGGTTTAAATGTCTCTGAGCTGTTTCCTCGTCCTTCTTGAGTATAATGATAGGACCCAGATGGGGAGGCTACAATTCAAGACAGATTATAGATGTATTCAGGGCATGTTAAGAGTGGCACACCCAGGAACTAGAAAGTATGGGGGGGGGGGGGTTAGAAAACGCTAATGTGGCAAAAAAGATCGGTGTAAAATAACTGTAGATCAGAATATCAATAGTAAATCCCAAGTTCTCTGACCACTGTTATATTAGCAATTGCATACAGGGTCTACCCTTTTTTCATTGATATAGCCCACATATCATAGAGTTAATGTTGAGTGAAG